>OY735239.1:3703236-3708236 GCA_963457665.1 Thysanoteuthis rhombus | reverse complement strand
AGAAAAAAAAAAAAAGAAAACCCATAGTTGAGGGATGTAGAGATATGAGATATGCTTTTTCTAAGGGATAAATAGGAGAGAAATAAAAAGAAAGGGACGGGCGAGAGTTGAAGTAAGCAAAGACAGGTTTGGTTTTTCATCCAATAGAAACTGTCACGCAACCAATGTCGTTTGGCAGCATGACAGGTTAGGGTGATCTATTAAACAAATAGGAAGAAAAGAGATTTCAATGGATAAGTCAGTTGTTTTGTCTTTTATCAAATGGTGATGACTAAAAAAACCTGAATTGAAAAAAAAATACCAATGTTACCAGACATAAACCGAAGGACAAATTTAGCATAAACTTACATTGTAAACTGAATACCAGTTTAAAACCTATTTTGAGGGAATTTTGATGAAGAATGTTTGGATTTTTTTGTCGTTGTTTTTTTTAATTGTCTATGCACGTAATACGCCTGTACGTCTGTCATCCCGAACAACTTAAAAACTAAATAAACCTTTGTTGACAGTTTTAGTTAGCAGTTACTGATATGAGATATGCAACAGAAAAAGCGAATATAAATAAAAATAAAACAACGATGGAAAGTTAAAGGAAAACCGATAAACATGGATAAAAAGTGTTAGTGGTTATTTGAATAGTTAGATGTTGTATAAAGTGTATATAGGAATAAAAGCAGTTGTTTATTTTTTTTTCTTCTAATATTCCAGAGAGCATAATACGCGGCCAAGTTGAGAAATTAGGGACCGAGCTGGATAAGATAAACAGAACGTGGAATAAATGAATGGATGAACGAATCAATCGTAAAGTGTGCTTGTAAATCTAAAAGGACAGAGAGAGGTTTCAGGACGAATAAAGCATTAAGAGGAAATGGATCGTCACGGTTTAACGTATAATAAATCAGAAGGAAAATAGTTCTAGTCAGGGAGTCGGTGGATCAGTGGCTGCACATAATCAGGCTTTAGATTAGATGGATAGGTGAATAGATAGATACATAGATAGGTTGATATTTGAATAGATATGGACGGAACGATGAGGATGGATAGATTGATAGATAGATAGATAGATAGATAGATAGATAGATAGATAGATAGATAAGTACAACCACAGATATAGATTTGCAGAGAGATGGGAACGGACATGAATCGATTGGTAGATAGATATGAACACAAGATAGATAAATAAATAATTAGACAGATCGATCGATTGATAGATAGATAGATAGATAGATCGATAGATAGATAAAAACAGCCATACGTACATAACAATATATATATATATATATATATATATATATATATATATATATATATATATATATATATATATATATATATATATATATATATATATATATATATATAAACACACACACACACACACAGAGGGGGAGGAAAGACATAAATTGATAGGTTGATAAATATGTACAATATAAACGGAGAGATGGATAAGAACAAGTATAGATAAACTAACATACAGAAACATTGATAGAAAGATATGAACTGAACAATATAGATAGGTAGGTTGGTAACAGACATATGTAGATATACACGTAGAGGGCTTTATTGATAGATAGATAGATAGATAGATAGATAGATACATACATACATACATACATACATACATACATACATAAGGACAAACATAGATGGATAGAGAGATAGAATCAACAAATAAAGGCTAATATATGAATTGACCTTGGTAGAAAAAAAGATATGAATATCACGTTATAGATGACATGGAAAAGGTTAACTACAGAAGAGTTACATGAAGCTGCTATGCCTGGACGCTTGGTATGGCAGAATTTGTGCCCAAGTTCAGTTCCCTCTTCAAGACCATGTTAAAAGTTCCCCCCCCCCCCAAAAGTGTCCAATACGTTTTGAAGATCAGCATGACGACAGGAGATACATTTCCAGCGGATAAAACTCCTGGTATTACCAGAGGGTCACCCATGTAAGTACGGACCAGGTATGACCTTGCTTGACTCCATGATTTAGCTGTAAGGAGGGCATATTCCATTGTTAAGATACATTTTGAGATAATGACATCGATATCTCTTCATAAAACCCTGTTATGAATAAGAGAATCAGTGTCTCTCGGGTCATACCAATATTTACACATTTCTTGGTACTTGTAACCGTTTTTAGAACTCTAACTAGGCTGATACATATATTTCTACAATTTTTCGATAGTATGTCCAATATGAACTCGTTACGACATTATTCAGTCAGTACAAGATCTCCCTCGGATTACAATAGGCCACTTTAAACTTTCAGCTAAAATGTGTTTTGTTGTGTTGCATTGAGCTGAAAGTATGTTTTTGCGTTTTTATTGGTTTGAACCGATAACCTTATCATTCAGTCATGAATGAACTATCCTGGATTTCTGGGACTTTAAAACAAACATAGATAGATAGATAGATAGGAACAGACCTAGTTAGGTGTATAAGAGCTGAACTATATATAAATATATTCAAAAATATATAGATGGATATATAGATAGATATATGGATGAATGGACGGGCTAAATTCCAGCTAAAGTGTGTATTTTATCATACAAGATTGATTAAAAAGTCTTCAGTGTTTTTTGACAAAATTTTCAATCGATTTCGAGCGAAGTGGGTAATCAAGGTTAAGGAATCGACCAAAATTCGGCATATACAAGCAAAAATGGCGAGTATTGTGTTCGCTATCTCCAACCCCCAGATGCCTGCATGGATATCAGTAAAACTTGGTCAAAATATCTAGTGGAATGATAAAAGTTATTCGAGAGAAGTGGTGTTGCATAGAATCTCGAACAGGGTAGCGTAATCGATTAATCAGTCACACCTACGTAAACAGAGGAGAATAAAAGGAAGTGAGGGTGAAAAGTACTGAGAGAGGAGGTGAAGGGAGCAAAATATGTGAAGCTAGCAGGTGGGGGGCGTTTGGTGGCCTATGTTTTGGATTTGATCGGTAAAGTAAACCTCTACGTCAAGATTATTGTCCTTTTACCAACACCAAGAACATAGATTTAGGCTCCAGATATTTCACCCTAGATAGTTTTAGACTATAATTTAAAAGAGAATACTGTGATTTTTAAAACTAAGAAACGCATTTTCAGAGCTTAACAAAAAGTAACGTTTAGAATGCCAGAGTATCAGATGCTCAAAGGACTATTGGTTTTGTCTTTTGCATGCTTGAATAAAACTAAATAAGTTTTTTTTTAACAGCAGTTGATTGAGTAATTAATGTAGCTTCATTTTAGTTGGGTGGAATTATACTAATGGAAAAATTGGTGGTCGAATTCGGTATCACCGATATTTGAATAAAGTGATATTTTCAAAAACTTTTACTTCCTTTATATATATTAAATACTATTTACCTTCATGAAGCAGATAGAATTACAAATTCGCTATTCAAATATTAGAACGTCTTTCATCATAGAATTATCAAACTTGAAAATCGTGATCGTTACAGCACTAAAAGTTATGGTCATCATAACCATAATGTTTACTTCCCTGACGATTGCATTTTACACCCATACCCCCAAAATAAAACAGTTGTGAGCTTTAGATATTCATCTCTAGTTGTGTGTAGACTATTAATTACAAAGAATTCAATGATTTCTTAAGCTAAGGAACACATTTTAAAAGCTTAAGAAGTAACGTATAGAATTCTAACGTACAGAACGCTCAAACAGCTATGTTTTTTGTCGTCTGCTTACTTTGCTCAAACTAAGCAAGTCAAAATTATAATGCATTTTTTGTTGACATTCATTGTTTTCATTTCGATAAGCTTTCTGTCTTCTAATTAATATTCACATAATATCATTTATTTTTAGTTGGTATCAAATAAGAATGTAAGCATTTATATGGTCCATGTATTCGATTTGTTTGCTAAATCTGAATTCGGTTCGGATAGATCTATGGGTTCGTTAAGTTCCTAATTCGTTATATCGAGATTCTTTATGGTGAAGATTCACTGTACTTATTAGAATGCCATTTTTAATTTGTTTAATGTTAGGCTCATCATGCCAATGAAGGAAACAGGCGCTGGTCTCAGCAGAGTCTCGAAAGATGCCAGGGTAATGCGGTCACAGTGACAGAGGGAAGCATCCCTTGATTAGATTGCGGAAAATTGGAGTCCCCTGGGGAAACTGTTTCAAACTTGATTGATTTTTCAGTCGCTTTGATTTTGTCGGAATGATTTGCCGTTTTGTCAATGTCACTTCACGGACACAGGACGATTAATGAGCTCTGAAGTGAACAACAACGATAAGACAGGCTTGCCCGACGACAATGTTGTGAGAATCTACTGAATTGGAAAAAAAATGATAATTATTTCGAAAAAAAAAATCGAGTCAATCGGTGGACATTGAAAGCTGACCGTCTACTTGGATTACTAACACTCTCGCAACAGTTAGTAGCTGTGTAAATGATGGTAGCAAACGAGGAATTCGGACTGAAACTTTTTCGGTTGAATACTTCTAAGGAATCAGTATGCTTTTTGCAAGTATTGGTAGTGAACAAGGAACGGGTGAACACACTTTCCTTTTGTTTGGTGCTCGTGTGGAATCGGTAAGCAGTTTTGTAAATATTGGTAGAGAGCGAAGAATTTGAAGTGACGCTTTTTTGTTTGGTTTCCACTTGAAATTGGTATGTAACTTTATAAATAACGGCAGCGAGTAAGAAATTAAATTCAGAGTGAGACTTGTTTTGTTTGATGCTTGCATAAAAAATAATAAGCAGTTTTTTGCAAGTATTGATAAGGAGCAAGTATTTAGATGTGCACACTTTACCTTCGTTCAGTGCATACGTGGAATCAGTATGCAGTTTTGTAAATAGATGCAGTGAGAGGGGAATTGGTATGCGGCTTTGTAAATACTAGTTGTGACTGTGAAATTAGGAGTTAACTTTTTTCGTTTGATGCTCACAAGGGATTGGTTAGCAGCTTTGTGAATAATTATAGTGAATGAGGAATTCGGAATGAAATTTCCTCGTTTGGTGCTCACAAAAAATAGG
>OY735239.1:3670736-3698236 GCA_963457665.1 Thysanoteuthis rhombus | reverse complement strand
TATATATATATATATATATATATATATATATATATATATATATATATATATATATATATGAACTTATTTTGCTTGGTACCAAATCGAGCGGTCCTAGATCATGTAAATAAATAAACAAATACCCTGTGGGGATCGAAATCGTATCCATCAGGATGCAGACATGTAGACTCATTCTTCCCTAATCACCTGAGCTAACGAAAACCTGAAAAATCAGGAGTCTGAGAGAGCACATATCAATCGTTTCTGTATTTTACACTCATAGCCATGAGTGTTGTTTGATGAATTGATAAAGACAAAGCCTTTGCACGAATTTGCTTCCTGATGGACGCGGGTTATATCACAATCCTCATTTCCTTTTTCTCTTACACGATTGAATTGCAACTGATTAACATCAGTTTCGAGCAAAAACCCTGCATATATATATATATATATATATATATATATATATATATATATTGTGTAATCCCAAGACAGCTGTTTTGTTGTATTACATCTCTTCAATGTGGCTATAGACTATCCATCATCCCAGTAGCACGAAGTAGGATCACAGCCTTCGCTTCAGACCCAGAGGCTGGCATCTTACCTCTGCCCCATGGAACTGCGCAGTCAGTAATTTTGAAATTTAAGCAATATATTTACTCACGCATATATTCCCCATCCACCAGAGTGCTCTATTCCGACGTTGGAGGATATATATATATATATATATATATATATATATATATATAAATTGCGTTATATCATATTGAAAGTCCATTTGCTATGATCTCTTGGTGTCGGACAGTGAATGTATCATTTCGACGAGACAACGTATATAGAATAGACAAACGATACATGGAAAATTTAATAAGGGGAGATAATTTCAAATATTTTTGAATTGATTTAACGCAATTTATGATCATTCTGCCTGAACATATATCCACTTCTCAATCAAGCACACGCATTCATATATACTCAGAGATAGAAGGAGTGCAAAGACAGACTTAGAGAGAGAGACTACCCTGTAGGGTGTGATATCCCCATATTTCCATGCAATCTTAGTACTCTCCTTTAATGTTAGAATCACTTGAAATATAAAGAATCGAAATGTTTGTTCTTTAGGCAGACCAGCTTACTCATTGATGGAAAGCATTTTCCAAGCTCATATAATCCACGCCTTACGAGACGGAAAACTGAAGTACAATTAGAGAATAACAGGAAGAAAAAAAATACTTGATCGATTATTGCTGAGCGTTAAAAAATAGTTTGCAAGCCCCATTCTCAAACTTAAGCTTCGTAAGAAGCTTTGTTCTCTGCGTCAGAAGTTCTGCGAAAAAAACATGATATATCTCGGTATTTTATTGCAATGAACTGAAAATAAATTGTCGAGTCGGGGTCTTGCCAATCATCAACCATTTACTGACAAAACACTTTATCCATAGTAATCCAGGGCACAGTTATGTTGTTATCCGAAGTACCTTCATATAATGTCCTTGATCGTAAGTAGGTTATGTTTTCTCCTATTCTATTGTAAATTCTGTGACAAATGAATGAATCAACTTTTGGTTCAATGATTTCTTCAAGGATTCCTTCTGATACCTCCGGCTTTTGGGAACTGCTGGCGGTTCGTCTCGAGCGGAACGATTGATACTTTGATACGCTACACGGGCAGAACTCAACACCCAAAGTCTTGGATAGTTTACTGTGTCTCTTTAGCAATATAAGGAACTGCGTTGTCATGTGACAAATCACCAAATGAATTCCTTGCAATGGCAAAGAACTTTTCTAAACTATGATCTGGTACAAATGAGACAATTGCTCTCCGTGGAACTGCAACGTTCAATCGGATCCCTACATTAGTAATAATTAATGGAACCTAACCAAGAGACAGATCTGCAAATTGAGAACCATGCAACGTGCACATGAAATAATGATGCTATGCCTCACATGGAGAGACCACAAGACTGCACAGTGCATCTGGGAAAAGATAAGAGTCAGGGACATCATAGAAACCATTAAAAATCTCAAATGGCAGTGGGCTGGCCATGTTGCAAGAATGGCAAACAACCGATGGACATCACAACTCACGACATGGATCCCCCGAGACCGGCAGAATATTAGATGGAGAGACGAGCTAGACAAGTTCATGATAGAGAGGTGTGGCAAATCCTGGGGAAAGTCTATGTCAAACGACGGACGTTAAAGACTGATGATGATGATGATGATGATGATGAATGCCTTTGAATGGGGTCCGTATCATTTACTTGAATCTGTTTTGACTGTCACAGGATTTGCCACACCTCAATTAGCAGCCATGTCATTTTTATTACTATTTTGCAATTGTTTTTTTTTCTCATAGATTTTGGAGATAAAGTCCTGAAAAAAACAAACCCATCGCACTAATTACATGAAATGAAAACTTTTTTTGCAAATACAATGGAACTCTACAGAAAGCTTTTGAATGCCATTATCTTTGTTTTCCGGGGTTTTTCGCAAAACTTATACGTGATGAGTAAGGGAAATGATGAGGAAGCCAATGGAAGTGCTGCAAATTTGTTGTCGGTCAAAATGAATTCGGGAAACCGAATAACACTGCTATGAATTCCACCAAACCAAGGAAAGAACAGTTCTACCACGAAATTCTTTCAGATGGAGTTGTTAAGGGGCGATCTTGTGTGTAGGTAAATTTCATTTCATTTTTGTTTCTAGGAATTAATCCAATTTCCCTTCCAAGTAATTTGTTCATGAACGGTTTTTTCAAATAGAAAAAGACGATTTCCAACGCAAAACTGATGTTTATTACTGTAGGTTTGTGTGGACCTAACGTTTTAAATCAAAATTGTTCTATAAGGTTCCATATTTGCATAAGCGACGCAGAGCTAATTAAATTTTAAACACACTTCGAAAGTACCCGAATCTTTGCGCTTGGAAAAAATGCAATAATATTACCCCAATAATTATCTCTGTATAAACATATATATGTTGATTTTTCAGTGCCCGCTTTTGAGCATATTTTAGCCAGTTAGAATTGCAGGCCGGTGTTTTGTTGTTCCGATCTCCGATAGACATTTCTCAATAATGGCTTTTTGCCAGACTGACATAAGCTTAATAAATATTTATAATAAGTGTTCTTGGCTTACAGTGTGAGCATAAATTCTGTTCCTGATTTAAAACGTATATTACACAAAACCTATGCTGGGTACCAACATTTGTTTTGTTTTTTTTCTACACATGATACACTACACTGTAAGAAAAAAATCTTATCTGATAACTTTAACAAGGGCATTATTTGCTGCCTAAAAACCTTGTAGGGAATGTGCAGTTTCAAAGTGTGCGTTTTTCAAAATCTCTTCAGTCATCACCGCTAAAGCATTCATGACATTCATCATCATCATCAATCTTTCAACGTCCGTCGTTGGACATAGATTTTCCCCAGGATTCGCCAAACTTCTCTATCATGAGAGTCACAGAGCCAGTATTTTCTGAATTTGTCTAGCTCGTCTCTCCATGTAATATTCTACCTGCCTCAGTTGCGCATGGGTTCTTGGGGATCCATGTCATGCGTCGTGGTGTCCATCGGTTGTCTGCCATTCGTGATGCATGGCCAGCCCACTGCCATTTGAGATTTTTAATGGATTTTATGATGTCCCTGACTCTTGTTTTTTCCTGGATGTAATATGCTGTCATGGTCTCTCCATGTGAGGCCCAGCATACTCATTCATGTCCACGTTGCATGGTTCTTAATTTGCGGATCTGTCTCTTGGTTAGGTTCCATGTTTCAGCTCCATAAGTGACTATTGGGGGATGCATTGGTTATACACCCTTCTTTTCAGGATTAATGGGAAGTTTCAGTATCAGGGACTGGGAAACTGAACAAGTTGTGAGTATAACCCCTTTAAAATGTCAAGAGCGGTGGGAAAACTTCGTTCTATAGATTGATTAGAAGATACTTTTTTGTTTGGTTCCTTATTTCAAAGGGCCCTGGTCCATCAGGAGCATAACTGAGGGGATAGATTAGAGGTCGATTTGGAAACGCCACCTGCCCCTAGGGTCTTACAATTGTATAAATACACAAATGAATAAATAAATCACCTACTGAATTCTTACTGACATTATACAACAACATATATCATTAAATGCTAGGGGTCACTTGGCAGGCCAACATCTTTGGCCTCTATATCTCTAGCTACGCCCCATGTGGTCTTTTCTTAATTTCCCCACATCCTAACATGATGCATTTAACACATTCATCAACTTGTAGAAATCATTGGAGGTGTTATGTAAGCATCACGATTTACACGCCAACCTGTGTTTAAACAATGAATAAAAATATTCATAAACAAGCAAACAAATCGTTCTTGGAAAGCGAGATAACATAGCCTTGCATCGACAAAGAAAACAACGCTGAAAGGTCCGTTCAAACAG
Organism: Thysanoteuthis rhombus; assembly: GCA_963457665.1. Taxonomy (NCBI): domain Eukaryota; kingdom Metazoa; phylum Mollusca; class Cephalopoda; order Oegopsida; family Thysanoteuthidae; genus Thysanoteuthis; species Thysanoteuthis major. The sequence continues at coordinate 3,693,832 of OY735239.1, read as the reverse complement.
AATTCAACGTTATTGTCATTGGAGTCTTTCTCTTTCGGTATTTATTTCATTTTTCTATTCTCTTTTGTTCTGGATGCGATTTCAATTGTTACTGACCTTGAAAACGACAGGTTTAGATCAAAGCATTATTTTTTTTTGCAAAGGTGGGTGTGTTTAATGCCGCGAATTTTCCCGCTATTGGTCATAATTACGCCCTTTTTTGGAAACCGTCAACCAAAACTGTCACTAAAACAGTCAACATAGGTTTCTGCAAGTCTTGTATGCGATCTGGCTAGCTGGCTATGTATGTATGTATGTATGTATGTATGTATGCATGACTGTATTTATGTATGTATGTATCTATGTATTTATGTATGACTGTGTTTATGTATGACTGTATTTATGTATTTATGTATGACTGTATTTATGTATGACTGTATGACTGTGTTTAAGCATGGCTGTATTTATGTATGACTGTATTTATGTATGTATTAATGTATGACTCCATCTATGTATGCATTTATTAAAAACTGTATTTATGTATGTGTGTGTTTATGTATGACTGTATTTATGTATACCAGTATTCATGTATGTATTTATTTATGTATGTATTTATGTACGACTGTATTTATGTATGCCAAACTTTTTTTTCCCGAAAAATTCCTCCCGATTATAGATTTTCTATGTTAAGCTCATGCTAAATTGGTCACTTTTTTTTAGTCTGCTTGTTCTTTTAGAAATTACGACATTTTAGTGTGCGAAGGAGCCGACTCTAGTGACTTCATTAATTGATCATCCCTTCTTCAATTTTTTTATCAGCCAAAATATAAGATGCAGCCAAAAGACATCGGTCACACAACGGTTCTTATGGAGTGACTAACCATTTGACGCTTTCATTTAGTTTATCTGTTTCTTCTCCACATAATTTGACGGGAGCTCCGTTGCCTTTCTACTTTCTGGTTTTATTATTTTGGTTATCTCTTGTATTCATCAAGATTTCACACCTGTATTAAATGGAGATCCTTTCGCTACTACAGCTTTCTCACTAGTATATCTGTTGATCTAATAATGCCTTCCTCGGGATAGTTTAGATTCTTCTTGTTATTATAAGTAGTAGTTCTTTTCAGTAAGAACTGCTGGCTTTCGTTGGAGATAAAACGGTAATATGTTTCGAGAACATTCCAACAATCCACACAGTGTTTTTGCAGTTTACAGTAATGTTGTCATTAGGATAGCTCAGATGTGATGCACACACATACAAACAGATTTACATATGTTTATATATATATATATATACACACACACACACATATATATATATATATATATATATATATATATATATATATATGGTAATAGATATTATCAATCAAATCCATGCCACCCTAGTGATCATCGATCTATCTACTTGAGCTCAATTTTCAAATGTTAAAATCTTCTCTATAGATGAAGAAACCCCTAAAACGGAAACACACACACACACACACACACAAACACACACGAGTATATCTGTATGTATATATGTATGTATACATATAAATATGAATGTATATATATATATATATATATATATATATATATATATATATATATATATATATATATATATACTCATGTGTGTGTGTTTATGTTTATCCATGCATAAACATATATGTATATCTCTCTATCTATCTATCTATCAATCTATCTATCTATATCTATATCTATCTATCTATCTATCTATCTATCTATCTATCTATCTCTATATATATATATATATATATATATATATATATATATATATATATATATATATATATATATATATATATATGCAAACATATATGCGTGTGTGTATATGTGCATGTGCATGCGTGGGTGCGTAAGTAAATCTTCAGAATGTTTTATGTTTCACACTGATATAATATTTTTGTACTATGAATGATTTTTTTTTGTCTTCCCATCATTCGTTCCCAACGTAACCGTTCCGGGGATTTAAAAATAAAATAGTTATATCAATAATGCTCTCGATTCCAACTGCATATCATGTACGAGTGAATCTTCTCTCCGTTGCAGTCTTGAATATTAAGTGTCTGGTTTCATCGTAACAACGCAATGTGTCATGTTGACACTTTAGCAGAAGAGATGATTCACCAGTGATAAATGACTGAACGAATGACTGAATAGTCCAGTGAATTCCCCCGAGGCGACCTGCGAACATAAAACCGCACCTAACAATTCTTTATAAGCCTTGGATTTATTTGCAACCCACCCAACCCGAAGAAAAATTGCGTGCAAAAGAAGGGGGTGCCCCCCCCTAAAAAAAAGGTACCAAAAGAAAAATGCTGTTTGAAGCTAGAGGAATGTAATGGATCACATTTGTTTGTGCTTTTGCGATTGAAAAGGAGTTTGTCACTCGAAAATAAGTTTACGATTGGCCTTACGTATCTATGGATGCACGTGTTCATAGTGCGTGCGTATCTTCACATGCTCTCTCGCTATATATATGTATATATATATATATCTATATATCTTTATACGCATACACACTCAAACAAACACACATATGCATACAAACATACACAAACAGAAGCTCATATCTTCATTTGAGATAAGATATTTGCAGTGGTTGACAGAAAACGTAGCTGTTTACATCTTTCGTCAAATGACTTCACATCACTGATACAAACGCACACACATACGCACACACACACACACACATATATATATATATATATATATATATATATATATATATATATATATATAGTTGTGTACATGGGTGTGTGTCTGTTTTTGTCTCTGTGTGTGTATGTGTGCAAAAATGTCATCAATGTCTGCATTTGGGTTTATCTTTACAGCCACATTCATAAATAATCATGATAATAATAAATAATCTGTTATGAGTTCATCGCTGGACAAAGGCCTGTCATATCAGCTTCCATGACGAGTGCAATTGAGCTAATTTTCAGCAAATTTTTCGATCTCATGTTTCCATCTTGTGTCTTACAAACACCAATTGATTAGCCATTTGTTTCATTCCTTGTCCATTCTCCTAGCTATGTGCCCAGTCCATATCCACTTTCGTTGCTTAACTACCCCACCTTGGTCTTCAGTTGGTCTTAAGTCGTTCTTATTCTATCGGTAAGAATTATTCTCAACAGTGTTCTTTCCATGCTACGCTACTCTGAATTTTTTTGAGTATATATATATATATATGTGTGTGTGTATATGTGTGTATGCGTGTTTGTCTGAGTGTGTGTGTGTCTGTGTGTTTATATATATATATATATATATATATATATACATATATATATATACATATATATATATATATATATATATATATATATATATATACATATATATATATATATATATATATATATATATATATATATATATATATATATATATATATATATATATATATAACATGTTCACGTGTGTCCGTTCCTCTTACTATCGTCATTATTACTAGGGAATGGATATATTATCAGACAGAATGATTATGAAAGTGCTATATTATTTGAAACTCTATTTGAAATTATATATGTATATATGTATATTGAAGTTTCATACATTTAGTCATAATGTGTGTACACGTATACGCCTATGTGTTCATTTAGTCATGATATAAAAAGTCCAACGAAAGTATATGCCAATTATGAAGCTCCAAAAGACAGACATGCTGCATGCAAGCGACTAAAACCCTCCAAATAATGCAGTAGTGCCGGCCAAACCGTCACGCTTGTAGAATTAGTGCAGAAGAGATGGTTATTGACATTTTTTGGCAATTGCAAGAATATATGTGTCGGGAAGAAAGTGCAACTTGGCATATGCAGTGTAAGCAACTAGAATCAAAAGGATTAATATATATATATATATATATATATATATATATATATATATATATATATATATATATATAACGTTGACTTGCATTAAATGGAACTTTGAAATTGAAAAGGCTGATGTTATCTATGTATGAATCTCTTTTTCTCTTCCTTTCGATTTTTCTTTGCTCGGAGAATCTGTCAATCCTCTTCTACACGAGATATGTTCATAAACGTACGTACATGATGCACAATGCAAACATACATAACCAACCAGCCAGCCAGCAAGACTTACTTGAAAACTGTTGAAATCTATGTTGACAACTTCGTCGATGATTTCTCACATATATATTTATATATGTATATACATAAAGAGATAATTAGCGAGAGACATAGATAGATAGATAGATAGATAGATAGATAGATAGATAGATAGATAGATAGATAGATAGATAGATAGATAGATAGATAGAGATTGCAATAGATATATTGATGGGTAAATAAATCCGTATATACGGAGATATTTAGACTGATAGATCGATAGGTACTTAGATATATCTCTACAGGCTGCAATAAATATATAGATGGATAGATATATCTGTATGGGCTGATATTGATAGATAGATAGATAGATAGATAGATAGATAGATAGATAGATAGATAGATAGATAGATAGATAGATAGATAGATAGATAGATAGATAGAGTGGATTAGTGAATGATCGAGTGAGAGAAAACATATATACATACATATACGTATGTTCTTTCATGCTGCTGTGTATAGACGTCTTATGGCTGAGTATATCTGTATATATCTTACAGAAGAATCTTTTTTACCAATCTTCTTATCAATAAATATTCATGAGAATTTCACTTGGCTGTCTAAATACCCTAACATCTAATGTTGCATCCGATTTTTTATTTATTTACAGACACTTCTTCCATTGAGGAACTGTGTTTGTGCAAGATGTCTCGAAATACACGTTTTAACATATATGCATACAATATTAACTCGGACATTTCCCCAATCTTTTTCGCTTTTGTGGAGAGAGGATATTTCCAGAGACTGTCAACCAAGACTGTCATCAAATTGTAAACATTGGTTTCTTCAGTTTTAAAATAGTCTGGTGTGAAGGCATATTTCTGGCTGACTACATATCATGCATACAAACCGTAAAAATGAGACCCTTGGATTGAAGATTTGAGCATTTACTACTTATTGTTTTAGGAAAATCACTCCAAATTTCGTTTTTAATGTATGAGTTTGTTTTCAATGAAAGTTAATGCTAAATTGGTATATTTGTTTTTACCAGGGAGTGTTCACACCTGTAAATAATTCATTCATCACCACTTTTCCTAATTTTTTAATTGATCACTCTCAACACGGGTAGCTGCCAAAAGATCTTTGACATTGACGGTTTCTACTGGTTTACTAACTTGATATTTTTTCAATTTGTTTGTTTATTTTGGGATTTTTTTTTTCGTGCGAGGGGATGCTTCTTTTTTTTAACTTTCAGATACCTCGTGAGCTGGAAATCTTTCGGTTATTGACTCTTATCTAAGTTATCCCCCTATCTACATAACCAAACTTTACTTGTAAAAAAAATCAGTTCTTGCAGTTTTTCCGTAAGGTCTTTTCTTTCGTTATTTCTCTTACAGTCAGTTCGTGAAAGGATTGCTGAACATGCATAATTTGTTCGCTATTCCCTGGGCATATTTCAAACGGAAGTTAGATATTTTATAGGGAAGATGTTGAGTCATTCCATATCAGATCACCTGGTCTTGGGAATTTTCCTCGGGTCACCCTCTCAGATTCTGCTGAGAAAAATCACAGGTGCTATAATACCGAACGAAAACATTAGGTCTGTATGACTAATTGTTTAGAAAATTTCAAATCTTGGTAAGAGAATACAAAGGTAGTTGAGAAGAAAATATGAGCGTCAGAGTTGCCAAATTACCTAATTTGCTAGTTTTAGAGAATTTTTACAGTCAATTTTAGCTATAAAAACGGCAACAATGGATGCAATAGGAAGAGAATATTGTCTTACCGTATCAAATTGATGACAATATGTAAAAAATATGAAAGCAATTGAACTTAAGGTTCTAAAAACATAACCCCATAAGATGAGACTTTTTATTTTGTTCGCACAACTCATTGGAAGGTTGTAGGTTCAAATTGTTGTCGAATTGAGGACGGTTACAAGAATTCAGAAGCTGAGACTCCGAACGCAATATGAATGAAAATGGATCGCCTGCACAAAGTTCAACATGAAAGAAGATATATACTTAGGGGAGGCCGGATAGTGCAGCATTGAACGACACACCTTCGAAACTAGACAAAATCATCAGATATAAGATGAAACATACTAAATTTACAAAACTTCTATGATTGTGTCGCCCAAACTTTTCCACACTAAGACCCCGTTTTAGAGCATATATCTCATTCACTCCTTCACCTGGAGTCAGTCAGAAATGATGTATTGAAAATAAAAAAAATACTCTCACGTCCTGGTACCCCTCACCATCTCTTGCCTTCCAACGCTCCCTATCATTATCTGGCTCCCAACACACCTTAGCTCACCTTCCTGCATCCCTAATGTTCTGTTGATTTGCAACGTCCCCGTACCTCTCGCTTGCCTACCTGTGCCCCTTAGGTCCTTCTGTGCCCACAAAAAGCCGTAACACCAACTTTGAGAATCACTGATCTGAGAAATTTGATGACTATGAGATTTATTTCATTTACCTAAAACTTAGTCATGACCGTGAAAAGTAACGTCAAAAAATATATTGAATTCAAGATGCTATGTCGTAATTATTTACATCTCTAATAAATTTGCTGAAGCTCTTGATTAGATAAATCATCATCACCGTCATCATCATCTTTTTATCGTCCGTCGTCATACTTGAACCTCCCCCAGGATCCACCACATTTCTTTATCGTGGGTGTCGCAAAACCAATATGTTCTGAACCTGTCCAGTTCATCTTGCCATCTCATATTCTGCCAGTATCTATGGTGTCTACGATTCCTGTTTTTTTCCTTTTATACTGTGCTGTCTTGTGGTCTCTCTGAGTAATTTTGAGTATTATTCTCTCATGTGCACGTTGAAGGGTTCTCTATTTGCGTATCAGTCTCTTAGCTAAGTTCCATGTTTTAGTTCCACCTGTGACTATCGGGAGGATGCTTTGGTTGCATAACCATCTTTTTTGGACCAATGGGATTTTCTCGTTCTTGAAGGTTGAGCTTGCTTTACCGAAAGCTTGCCACCGTAGTGCAAGTCTTTGCTTTATTCAATCTTTTTTTTTTTGAGTATTCCATGTAAACTTATGGTCTTGTAGCCTACTTTGTCCAGCTTAGCGTTTTCAACTTTGATCATTGTTTGTCTCTGACAGGTTTGTTGTACACGACCTTTGTTTTGCTCGAACAGAAACCAAGACAGGGAAAACGAAGGAATCAGAGTTAACGGCAAAGAGCTAAGTAACCTCAGATTTGCAGACGACATCTTTGTTTTCGCAGAGAGCCTCCAGGACCTCTTACTAATGTTAGACGAACTGAACAGAGATAAAAAAAAAATATTGCCCGATAGGCAACTTTTCAGCGAGTAATATTTTTTTTTAGAACTTATGTACGTAACAACTCTTGTAAAACTAGAAATCTGCTTAAGATACTTAAGCAAAAAGATAAAGATTCGATTAAACTAATCCGACGGACACAAAATAAGGGTCCAGTTCAGTTTGAGCCAAACATTCTAAATCAAACTGCTCGTGACAAACCAAGATAATTTTGAATTTTCAAAAACTGAATTGCCGAAACGGGCTCTGGATTTTCATTGATAACCAGAGAAAAATTTGGTTGCCATTGCTTTAGTCGTTCTCCCCTCTTAGCATTAGTAGTATTGTTATATTGTCTCACACTAGGATCGAACATGGACACATAGCGCAGTGGTAACAGTATCAGACAAATTACTGCAAAGTAATCTGACGGTTCTAGGTTCGATCCTAGTGTAAGACAATATAAAAATATTTCTAATGCTAAGAGGGGAGTACGGTCAATATACCCCGGTCGGGTAAATAAAGGGTTTGGTTCGTTACTCCCCCAAATCTACCAGATGATACCTGACAGAGGCCGTAGAGTGCAACGGCCGAAACATTGTATGAAAAACAACCAAGATGAGGATGGTTCGAATATCAATAGAAATAATAATACCTCATCTCAAAAATTCTGAGATATAGTAAGTGAATTATAGCAAGATATGACTACAAGACAACACATTATATTACAGAAAAAAATGCAAGTCCCAGAGATATCATGAAATCAATTAGAGAGCTCTGATTGCAACGGACAAGCCAGAAGCAAGAACGTCAGACAACTGTTGGACATCAGAACACGTTGCATTGATCCCCAGGAATCATATACGGAATTGTGGCAAAAAAGGTGATGTACCAATTTAGAGTTCAGAAAATTTGCCCAATAATGAGATTTGGCAAATCGTAGAGAGGGTCTATGACTAACAATGGTGCCTAAAAAGCTGGTTGATGATGATGTTTTTGAAGAATGTCTGATATGCACAGGTTCCAGCCGCAATACAGCGGTAGAGACATCCCTTTTTTTAACACGAAATGGCGCAAAGCAAAGAAGTAATCTATATAATTAATGTATATAATGATTTATACAGAAAACATTTTCTGTCCCTACCATGTTGGTACGTAAGGCTGAGTTGTCTGTTACTGATGTGATGGATGTACAGGAAACTGGGGTGTAGGAGCGAGAGGAAGAAAGTCCCTGCAGTCTCTATAACGGCTTGCTGCAAAACAAACGATGGATGCTTTTTTCGCTTCCCGCTTCCAATGGCGTCAATCAAACACACACTTACACACATAAATATATATGATACTACATATATATATATATATATATATATATATGTATATATATATATATATATATGTGTGTGTGTGAGTGTCTATGTGTGTGTGTGGGGGGGGGGGCGTGTTCCTCTGTGTGTGTATGTGTGTGCACGTGTGTGTGTCAGAAAATGTGTTAATCATTATTTTTTAATTCTATTTTTTTTCTTTAATATAGAGTCCCAAATTGTCATCACTTTTTTATTATCTTAATTTGTTTACTTTCAATAACTGTCTCAGACGTTGCCTGCGGCTTGACAGTCACGGACATCAGACACAAAGAAAGCGTCTCCGTTTATAACAACTAATTAACTTGTCGAAGGAAAGAGTAAAAAAAAAAAAAAGAAAATGATTATTTTGAACAAAAACGAAAAACAACTCTTACAATGGACATTTTTTTTTTGTTCGGACAAAAATAAAAAAGGATAATGTACTTCAGAAGAATAAGAGCGCTTGGCTCCGTTTTAGTAAGCCGCAGTTCAATTCAAACTTGGGACTTTTGAAAAAAAAAAAGGGGGACTGAAATTGTGTACCTTTTTTCCAAGTCTTTGGTCTGATTGGGCGGTGTGCAGAACTCTGGTCTGCTAAACCGTAGCCAAGCACACTACCATTGTTCAGAACAGGCAGGATCAGGCATATTTGGGAAATGTTGCTCTGGTTAATTTCCTGTGGCTGCTTCAGATCTCGATTAGGGAATATCGAAAGTATCAAGCTATATCAAAAGTATCAAAAATATCAAAAATATCATGTAATATCAAAAGTATCAAGTGATATTAAAAGTATCAAAAGTATCAAAAATATCAAAAATATTGAGTAATATCAAAAGTATCAAGTGATATCAAAAGTATCAAAAGTATCAAGTTATATCAAAAGTATCAAAAGTATCAAAAATATCGTGTAATATCAAAAGTATGAAGTACTGAAAGTATAAAAATCATTAAAAATATCAAATAATATCAGGAGTATCGAGTAATATTAACAGTATCAAAAGTATTGAAAATATTGGGTTATATCAAAGGTATCGAAATTATTAAAAGTATCAAGTAGTATTGGAAGTATTAGAAGTATTCAAAGTATCAAAAAAGTATCAAAAATATCAAAAAATCAATCAATATAGAAAAAACAATTACAATAAGAGGATTCCCCAAGATAGCCAGCTGGTTGTTGATTAAGAAGAAGAAGAAGAAGAAGAAGAAGAAGAAGAAGAAGAAGAAGAAGAAGAAGAAGAAGAAGAAGAAGAAGAAGAAGAAGAAGAAAGGGGCAATAGAATAAAGGGGAAGAGGAGGAAGCGGTGAAGGGAAACGAGGGAGCTTAGGACAATGAAGGGAACACCAAGAAAAAAATGAAAGGAAGAAGAAGTGGAAGGAAAAAGTGAAAGGAGGGGGAAAGAAGGAATAATCAATGTGAGGAAAGGAGGACAAAGCAGCTAGAAAAATAGTCAAAGAATGAAAAGAAGGAGAAAAAAGAAGAGAGAAGAAAATCAGTAGAATAATAAAAAAATTGGAAGAATAATAAACAAACGTGGAGGAATAGGACAGGGGGAAGAAACAGTAGAAGGATGAGGATATTGAGGAGGAGGAAGAAAAGAAGAATAAAGGAAGAAAATGTGTAGGAGGAGAGAAAAAAGAAAAATGATCGAGAGGAAAAAAGAGAGAAAAAAAAGTTGTAAGGAGAGAAGAAGAGAAAGAAAAAAGTTTGTTATATTTTCCGTCATGGAAAGAAATTAAAAAATGGCAAAGAATTCTAAATATCTTGAAGGAAATGTACGTGGAAACATTTTCAGAGAATTAAAGAATGATTGGAACTTTGGGAAAAATCAATTTCGAAATAAGTAATTAAGTAAATAAAAAAAAAACAAATAGACATTAGATATTAATTACTTTTGTCCTCTGCTTATTTGTTTTCAGACTTCAAATATTTATATCTTCATCAGCTGCAGCCTTTTAGTGTCTGCCGTTGGACATAGACCTTCCCAGAGATTCACCAAAACTCCCTATGATGGGCGTTGTGATCCAGTATTTTTTTGACTCTATCTCATTCGTATCACCATCTTCTTTTCTATCGACCACACTCCCATGTATGTTCTTTTGAAATATTCAGCCGTTGTTTGGCATTCTTGCTACGTGACCAGCCCATTGCAACGTGAGTTTTTTGATCGATTCTATATCTCTGATTTCTATGTTTTAGGTAATGTACTTTGTTGTCTTGTGATCAGTTCATGTGATCTTGAACATGATTCTCTCTTGTACACGTTGCACGGTTTGAGGGTTGATCTTTCGGTTAGGTCCAATATTTCAGCTTTGTAAATGACTATCGGGAGAATACATTTGCTGAAGACTTTTGTTTCCTGGACCAATGTTATTTTCTCGTTCCTAGGAGTTGAGCTTGCTCAAACAGAGGCTTACCAGCCGAGAGTGATTCTTAGCATGGTATCTTCTATCAAAGATTTCATTTAGATTTGTTGTCAAAAGTAGACGTAGTGATCTACTTTCTTCAGCTCAACGTTGATTTTGATCCTTGTGTCTTTATCCTCGGCATGTATTTGTACATGAACTTCGTTCTTCTGAAGTTCACGGGGAGATCAACTTACTTGTGATCCTCATTCTCTTCGTCTAGCATTATTTGGACATTATAAAATCTTCCAACAGAAAGGCCGATGTCGTTTGTAAATCCAAGGTTACTCAGGAATTTGCCACTTATTCTGATACCTTTTTCCTCGTCTAGGTTCCGGATGAGCATCTCGAGACATAATGAAAAGGGTTTGAGTGAGCTGGTATCGCCTTGACTTATCCCTCTTTCGAGTTGGCTCAGATCAGAGTCTCCATGTACCCTGATAAGAGAACTGCTGTGTCGGTAGATATGTTGTAATATTGTAACATACACGAGATCTACGCCTTGTTTTATGATAGCATAGAATAGTTTTGGGATATCTGCTAAGTCGAAAGCCTTTTTAAAGTCAGCAAGAGAGTGACACTTTAAATTCTGCAGTATCCTTTTTAGTTAATTTACCAAATGGAGATGGTTGATGGTCGTGCAGCTTTTTTGAAGCCTGTTTGTTCCTGTGGTTGGTTTTCATCTGGCGTTTTGGCGATTCAGTGTTTGATAAAAAAAGGTTCGTAGATACAGTCGAGTAAGCTTATTTGCCTGCAGTTGTCTAAGTCTTCTGCATTTCTCTTTTCAAGTAACAAAATTTAGGTTGCGATGTTTCAATTTTCAGGGACATCACTTTGTTTAAGATATAAGGTGAATTGAATGGCTACTTTCCTAGTGATGATTTAACCAGATTTTTTGAGCAGTTTGATGGCGATATGATCAGGTCAAAGGGCTTCTCCTTTTTTTTTCTTCCTTTGATGGCTTGCTCAACTTCCGGTAAATCCTCAAACTGATTACTATTCATCATGGTTCCCTTGTTAGGAGGTAAAACGATTTTTGCTGGATTTCTCAGAACGTTTGATAGTCTGGTCCCTATCCGTTTTTGGGTCTCCATTTCTTTTGAGTACGCCAAGTTTTTTTTCCGTGATCGTAGAAATTTTCAATAGTTTTTAATCTTGTACTGTTGTCGAGTACGCTTGTGACGTCTATTTTGACGTATCTTCTTTTTTCATTTATCTTTGATAGTTCGGTACACTTATAATGCTCCAATCCTTCCTCTTGCGGCTGTCTCTTGCTTATTTTTATACTTATGCTTCAAAACAACGAAACATGTTTATCTCTACCAATAAACACCGCCGTCTGTTGCTCTTCAGAGCAAGATGGTCAAGTTATATTTTTGTTCCTATCAAAGTATGCAGACCAGCTACAACTGTTCTATTTTGCGCACATCATCCAAAAAAAGTTTGAATGAAAGGTTACAAAGAGGAAAGATAGTGTAATCAAAGTTTGGTTTATACTGGTCATATAATCTTAGAGCATTAAATGTGCGATCAATAAAATGAGGAATCGGTTTTGTACCGTTTTCAAGTCAACTCATCTCTCCATGATTGATACGTTGGCGTTAAATTTTCTCCGGCCATAAAGAAGGGGTCAGTTTTACATTGATGAACTGATCTCCTACATTCATAGCTATTGCTAGCTCGTTGACCAAATACAAATTCTATATTGTCTATACTAAACCCAAAATTATGTCGGAAGAAATCTCAAGTGGTTTGTATAGATTTTATGTCAGACACCTACGATAGATTTTTAATGACATCAATACAAGACTCTTTCACGAGTCACCGTAACTGGGATGGGGACAAAAGATGATGATGGATAAGTTTTCAATCGTTATCAGATTATAAATATATCATATATCATTATTCATATAGATAGAAAGTGAGAGAAGGGGAGAAAGGGGAGACGAAAAGAGACTGAGACCAGTCATTTTTATGACTACCTAACTGGATAAATAATTGATTGGTTGATCACTCTTTTTTCTGAATTTTTAATTGATCACCCCAACTGGACATACTGCCAAAAGACATCCGTCGCAAGGGTTTAGAAAAAACGCCTTTTCACTCATATTCCAACTGTTATGCATGCAACAGTGACTGTACCTGTTGACATTATTCGCCACTACCCACAACAAACCGGTTTGAACACTTTTGCTGGGTTCAATTTCTTACATTCTGATAATCATATACATTCATTTATCCATGTATCCATATGTCTGGACCTCACCAAGCTGTAGGAGTTCAGAGTAGAATCTTCAAATTGCACACACACACACTCTCCGTTTACATTGTTCCGTTTACAATATAAGTTAATGCTAAATTCGTGTGATATAACATGAGAATACATGAGCAGCAGTGACTCATAGTTTCCCCTGGAATTCTAGTTGATAATTTTATTTTGAGTTATTGTAAACAAAAGAAGAATAAGTGTATGCCCAGAACTAATGGCACGTGAAAATCAATAGTCAATCGGTTGTATCAACTCATAATATTTTTTGGTAATATTTTACTTCATAATCACAAATATCTAAAGGAATATTTTTACCGCACATTTGCATAATCTTCGATTTGTTGCAGATTCTTTGGGTTTTTTTTTTTTTGCTCTAACGCAGCTCATCAATTCGTCCGATAAGTCTTCAATGGAATCCAGATTGAGACTGAGAAGGCAAAGGTAAAACTTTTAAATTCGAGGCCCGATGATATTTCTGGACTAATTCAAGCTAAAACCATGGTTCAGTTTCAGATTTCAAACTGACACTTTAATGTTGACATCCAATATTCCAGTATAATCCTCCTATTTTATCAAGCTTCCTGTTCTTTTTGCACAGAAATATCTCTGAAGTATGTTCCTTCCTCCATACACACCATGTTTTGGTGATGTAGGGATGATATTCTTTGGATTGAAAGCCTTATTCCGACCACTTCAAACAAAATTACGGCTCAAAAGTTATAATTCTGTCTCATTTGGCCGTGGTGTATTGTCCCTGAATAAGATAAGCTTATCTAATGTTCATTTCAAATGATTACCTTCTAGTAAATGGGTACCGATATGATATAATATTTGAAACGTCATTCGTTATAAAATGAAGAAACTAACATCAGGTCGATATTTTCAGACAGCAATACATATATATATATATATATATATATATATATATATATATATATATATATATATATATGTATATATTCCTGAGTAAGAGTACATAGAGACTTTATTTATTGAGTAATTATTTCACAAATTGATTAATTACTATGCTATTCATGTCTCGTGAAAGGCATCATCTTCAGTAGTATTTCCGTGTCTTTTGTGGTTAATAGGTCAGGTTTCCGTTGAAAACAAATTTTTGCTCGAAAAGCAAAAATGGGAATGAAATTCGTGGGGGCTATTATTGTCCGGACTGTTTGGTGAATTTGGATGAATCTTTGGTGACTTGGCTACATTCTAGATACTTACATACGTGTGTGTGTGTCTGTGTGTGTGTGAGTGAGAGAGAGAGAGAAAGAGAGAGAGAGAGATAGATTATGAAGTGGAATATTATATAAACAACTAAATATGTACATAGGAAACTAAGGCCGAGAGCAACACAAGAAGATGACTGCAACACTCATGAGATTTACGTCCAAAAAGTATCCAGCTAGTTAGCATAAATGAAAGAGATAGACTACCTAGGATGATTGCCCTTTAGTTACTTGAAAATTATACCCTGGTGATCTCATATAATCATTCCAGAATTACTACTATTTTCAAATCAGTCTCTTTCGGGATTGCATCCACCTGTTCTATCAGGTTCCTAATCTTTTCCACTGACTGATATTTAATTAGGAAAAAGCAAAAGATCACACGTAACCAAATCTTGGCTTTTGAGGGTCATTGTAATTGTGAAGGTCACATAAGACACAAACGCATTCAGATATGTCTAAATGTCGACTGAGTTACCCCACTGGGGAGTGTCTGTTCATACAATCATAGGAAGGTCTGCAATGAGCGGCTAACAAAGTACATAAAGACTGTGCTACTGGTGATCAGTGTATTCAAAACAGCTTCCAGACAGACCTTGTGAATGAATAATGCATAAGCGAATCTCATCGATGATCGCGATAACAGAATTTTTGCATTAGCTTTGACTGTTAAAATATGTATGAGGGAGTGGTTCCCCACTTCTTTCTATCCTAGTCTCTGAAATCAGTTATCGTTTTTATCACAATACTATTCATTAAGTCTGTTTGAATATATGAAAGGGATTTAGAGACAAAAGGCACCTATAGTGATGTCACTCCTTCCTGCCTGCACTTTTTCATTCGTAGGGGGTGGAATCATTTCTTTCACAGAAGCATTAGTGTAGAGTGAGAATGCATCCTCCCTATAGTGACTTATAGAGCTGAAACATGGAACCTAACCAAGAGACAGGCCTGCAAACTGAGAAGTATGCAACGCCCTCAAGAGAGAATCATGCTCAACCTTACATGGAAAGATCACAAGACAGCACAGCATATTAGGAAGAAAATAGATGTTCGTGACATCACAGAAACTATTAAAAAAACTCAAATGGCAATGGCAGGCCATGTTGCATGAATGAAAGACAACCGATGGTCTCACAACATGGATCAAGGAGATTACATAAGAAACCAAGGTCGACAGAACACTTGGTGGAGAGATGAACTTGACTGATTCAGGAAATACTGGCTCAACGATAACCATGATAAGAAATCGTGGCAAAATCCTGGGGAAGGTCTATGTCCAACGACGGACGTTGAAAGACTACTGATGATGATGATGATGATGATGATGATGATAATGGTGGTGGTGGTGGTGGTGGTGGTGGTGGTGGTGGTGGTGATGATGATAATGATGATGATGATGAATATAGATTGTGCTTGTTCTTATAGACGAGAGCAAACTCAGCTTCCTTTTCCTCTCTCTTTTCCGTAGCTGGTAAGATGTTTATTCGATTGGGGTTTTTTTCTGCAGGTCTTCTCATTTCGCTGATTCTGATAAGGCCCCATTTGATGCTTCCAATTTAATTCTCGAGATCTATTAGAAAACATTTCTATCAAGAATCCTCTGACGTTGTAAGTGCCTATGTATAATGTTATTTTCGTGATTACTTTCTAGGGGTTCTTTCTGTTTCTGATTGGATAAGCGTATTTTGAGCAGATAACTTCCACAGAAAGCATGCTCAATATCACGTGGAGAAACAGGAGTCGGGGATATCACAGAATCCATAAGGAAACTCAAATGGCGATCGGCTGGTTAAGTTTCAAGAATGCCAGACCTCCAACGGATATGAAGACTCATAAAGTAAATCATCAGAGATCATATGCTAAACTTTGGTCAGCAAAATATTAGATGAATTGAAATAGACGAGTTCAGAAAGGATTAGCTCTACAACGCCTGTGCAAGAAAGGCTTTGGTGAATCTTCGGCAGAGTTCTCGACAAACTATGGACGGTGAAAAGCAGCTGATTATGAATGCTATATATTACCTCAGCAGGCATTTGAACTCAGTTGGGTAAGTCAAACCTCCGCAACCTTTGATGCTTTTTCATATCTGACTATCGTCCAACGAAGAAAGAATTAAAGATCGTGGGGAAAAAAGGACAAGCTGAATGAATATAAAAAAAACAAGTGAAAAGTTCGAGACACGGTCAGAAAAAAGAAGTGAAGAAGTTAGGGCAAAGTCATCTCAGCCAACCTCATCGTTACTATGATGCAGGGGATATAATCGAAAATTGATCTACACTGAAATTCAATCACATCTGCTGTCCGTTTCCACCCCTTCAACATAAAGAGTGATTAAAATTCGTTCGAAACTCTTAGGGATGTCATTTGGACGGAGAGATATCATAAGATGCCTGAAGACAGATATAGGGGATGGGTAACTGAGTGTGAATCTGCTCCTTAATCTAATCACCTCTCCAATGGCTGACCTTCCGAAAATTCTATCGAAAATATCCATACCTCTCAGAATTTTTGAGATGAGGTATTATTATTCGAACTCTCCTCATCTTGGCTGTTTTCTATACAATGTATCGGCTGTTGTACTCTACGGCCTTCATCAGGTATCATCTTGTAGGTGTGGGAAAGTAACGAACCGAACCCTTCATTTAACCGACGGGGGTATATTGACCGCACTCCCCTTCTTAACATTAGTAGTATTATTATTTCCCCAACACCAACCAGATGATACCTGATGAAGGCCGTAGAGTACAACGGCCAAAACATTGTATGAAAAACAACCAAGATGAGGAGAATCCTATTAATAATAGAAATGTATCACTATCTTTTGGAAATATCGTGTGGACAGACAGACTGGCGGAAAGACCGACAGGAAGACGAGAAGAAACGAGAAAAATGCATTTACGTCTCCAACTATGTTGGCAGAGGTAGAGCATTCAATTGCTCCCCTAATTTCCCGTTGTTATGATTTTTGCTCGGATATTTGGATGAAGTATTTTAGAATGGTAATTGTACATTGTGAGGCGCGAATTCCTCTAAGAAAGTCGTATGAATGCATTGCTAATGAAGGCTACTGTTCCACCACATCGTCGCCAGTGACGTTATCTGATGTGGCGATCGTGTACCTTAATTGTAGAAGAGAGAAATAATAACCTTGAAAACGAGAATAGAATTGAGTAACGTTTTTGTTCATTACTATTTCCCCGAACTCAATGCATTTAGCTGTAATGATTTCATTTATTTTTCATGATATAGACAGTGAAAGCAACGCACGTCACCAGCCATCAACGTCGTGTAGATCTATCAGTTTATTGAAGCATATGAATTGAGCTGAAAGATACGGTCGATTCGGGTTAGGTACACTGGTTGCCATACAAAACGGAAGTTAGCAACATAGAATCTGATCAGTACTTGAGTAACCCTCATGGAATACCAAGACACGTTACCAGCTTGAGAGACATTTCCCGTAGCCATACTGATCTCCATACATACAAGGCACTTTCTTCTGGAAGCATTTAACGTGGTTTCTAGTGGAAAATATGCCAATTAATCTTCGTAAGACGACGAATCTCCATGAAATCCTCAGAAAATTAAGAACCCAAGCAATGAATCACACTGGGCAAGCTTTTGGCAGGACAGGGTCAATTTTCACGAAAAAGAAAAAGTCTGCAAGGGCTAAACAGGAGGGTATGCAATCAATACATCCTCCCGATGGAGCTGATATATGGAACTTAACCAAAAGACTGACCCATAAACAGAGAACCATGTAACATACACATAAAAGAATCATACTCAGTATAACATGGAGGGATCAGAAAAAAAAAACAACGCTGTATATTAGAAGAAATGTGAGAGTCTATGATATAATATAACCTTGAAGAACTCAAATGGCGACGGGCTGGTCATGTTGCGAGAATGACGGACATCACGACTCAAAACCAAGATCCCCAGAGATCAGATGCAAAACAATGGCCAATATGATGATAATCGGTCTAGATGAGTTCGGAAAATACTGGCTCCGCAACGCCCATGATAGGAAAGTCTGGCTAATCCTTGGGGAGGTTTCTGTCCAACAGCGGACGCTAAAACGTTAATGATGATGATGATGATGAGCAAGATGCTGAACTTTTGCACAGCACTCCATCTACACTGAGCGCCTAGTCATAGAACACTCTTTAAGTGAAGTAACTCATCCATCGTAAGCTTATGCAATGCTCTTCCATAGGAATAGAGCACTCTGGTGGATGAGGAGTTTCTGCATGAATGAATATATCGCCTAAATTCAGCCTCACTGACCACCCAGTTCCGTAGTCCAGAGGTAGGATATCAATGAAGGTTTCAATTCTGCCTCGCGGTACTGGATGGGATAAAGTCTATAGCCACACTGAAGAGATGTAATACATCGAAACAGCCGTCTGTGGATGACACAGTAATATATTTATACATATATGTGTCTGTATGTGTGTGTGTGTGTGTGTGTGTGTGTGTGTGTGTGCGTGTGTGTCACTGGATTAGCTACAAATAGGAAATTGTTGCTGAGACAGACTTCTGTCTTGCCAGTCCTGCCAATGCTGGGTCCCGTCATCTGGTATTAAGGTACTGGTTTACGTTGCTCAACTCTGGTAATCCAAACCACAACCGGTGGCTCCAACGTAATTTAGCCATACTGTTTGGATTCCTGCAGAGGTTTCTCAATCATAGTCTTGTTTTGAGAGCTCAAAATGTTTGGCATGACTCAGCGGTGAATTGAACCACGACTGATCGAACTGGAAGGGAACATTCAACCACTGAACCACAATGTTCGGCAAAGCGACAATTAAATGGATCAACCATCAAATCTCGGTATCACTCAACATTGGTATCACTCCCAGACTTTAAAGTCTTGAGTTCATGATACATTCGAACATTGGTTATCTGAACAAAATGGGAAGGTCATACCTTGTTTGGATGACTGATCTTTCGAATCCAATCACAAAAAAGAAGACATACTGTACTGAATTACATGCATAAAAATGAAGCTTTGAAGGGTTTGCCATCATTAAATCAATAAAATGTGTTAAACAACAGGATATTTCTTAGAAATTCGTGATATATTTTACGCATAAAATCACGTTATGTGTTGTTTGAACAGCGAAAATATAGAGCTAAAGATTCAAGGAAACATGGCGTAGATATTTAAAAAAATACCTTTATGCACGTGCACAGGAAGTTCACTGAGTACGTTTAATACTCCAACATCATGTAAATAAAGTTCACCTAAGTAATGATCAATCATTGTTTTGTGAGAGAGAATATACAGTCGTACTTGCTTGAGGTTCTTGTGAATTTTATGCTTTCTTGTTTTCGTAACATTCAATGTTGTTTTTTTTTGTCGTGTAAGTTTTATTTCAGACATTGTTTATCCGTCGCTAAATTCTCTATTAGGTTGTTACGAATGAAAAGTATTTTCATGGCGTAACGAATGTTGCTAAAATGGGAGTGATTCAATAACTGAATTACATTTCTTAAAAGTTGATCTTTTCAACGATTCAGAAAGAAATTTCTTACTTTCGAGCAGTAGTCAGGTAACACATTATACGTATGTATGTATCTATCTATCAAAGCCTCTCCCTGTCTGTTTACCCATCGAGCTATATTTCTTTGGATATATCAATTCATCTAACTCACTTATTCTCTCCCCCTCTCTCTCTCACTTTCTCTCTCTCTCTCTCTCTCTCTTTATTCATATATATATATATATATATATATATATATTTATATATATACACGTACCTTTCTTCTTATCTAATCATCTCTCTTAAAAACTATTCACTCCTTCATCTATCTTTGTCTGTCCATAACAATCTATTCGCTCAATCTTGAGGATCTCTCTCTCTCTCTATCTCTCGCTCTCTTTCTCTCTCTCTCCCTCTCTCTCTCTCTCTCTCTCTCTATATATATATATATATATATATATATCTTCCAAATCATTTATCTATCTATGTATCTTGATACGTCCACATTTACCCCCTTCTCTCTCTTCGTCTCTCTCTCTTTATATACATATATGTCTCTTCTTATGTATCTATCTTAGTCTTTTCAATTTCCATATCTCTCTAGAAATTGCTAGACATTTTTTCAGCTATATTGTGTGAACAGTCAGAGTGTAAATTTATATACTTTTTTTTCAACTTTATTTGATATTTATTTATCCATTGACAGGTCATAGGTGAGGGATAAAAGCTTACAATAGACCATAACAACATCAATACATTTTGCATTCATGGAAAACAGAACCCATAGTTGACTCTCTTCGTCTTGCCGGCTGACCCAAGAGTCTTCGGTTCCTTAAAACTTAAGCTGCTGTGCCAAGGCACTTAATACGGAGGAAATAAGAGCTCAAATTCAATTTTTTTAAGTTTGCTTCTCTGAGAGGTGCTCGGAGAAAGATATCAAATACATATAGAGATCAGCCCTGCTCCAGAGAGCGCCAGAAGACAATATGATGCAATGTTTCCTCATCAACTGAGTAGGGGTTTCTCCCTTCCGAATTTTGTTATTCCACAATAATTTGCTTATAGCACATGATGTTCCGATCACCTATCTATATACGGACCAGAATCGACGTTGCTTAACTATAGTTTGGCATAGAAAACCAACCCATTTATGGAAACTGCTTCACACAAGACATGGCGACGGAGGGCAGGGTGACACAATCGCACACAATAAATGCTAATTACAATTCATTTTGCTTTGGAATTGAAAACAAAAGGTAAAATTAATATAACATTGCTGATTAAAGGGAAATCATATGCCAGCATGGTTAATTTAGTGGAATGAATTGCCCAGTGCTTAGATCAATTCATACGCTTGGTCGTACATGTTAATTTTGATGTATTTTTATTTGTCATTTTTTCCAATCTCAAGTAATGATTGCCCCATTTATGTTCATAAGATAAGACGTTTTCGTACGTATATATATATGCAAGTATATGCGTAGCTGGGGAAAGACAAAGATATCAAGAGAATACTATGAATTGATATATGTATAATAATGGATATAGGTAACCAGATAGATAAATAGATCGATTAATGATAAGAAATATAACTAACTAGATGGCTTGCTGTTTAGAGAATGACAAACTAACATACAAATAGATACATAGATAGATAGATTGATAGATAGATAGATAGGAATGAAAGATAGATAAATAAATAAATCGATATGAACACATTGAGATTGATAGATAGATAGATCGATAGATAGATAAATAGATACATACATACATACATACATGAATATGGAGATATTGAGATAGATAGATAGATAGATAGATAGATAGATAGAGAATAATAATCGAAACCGACTTGATATATTCATAGATATTAGACGATGCCAGTGTATTTGTTATACCGACAATAGTAAAATAATACATGATAGTCATCCATAGCAGCTGTTTCATTTTGCTGTTGGTAACTATTCTGAACCTATTAAACCTGGCGCTATAATAGGGCTCTGCACTAATTTTTGAGTTGAATATTGAAACTAATTGTTTTTTCTTGGGGGACATGAGTTAAGATTACTAGCTGGAACATTCCAGATCAGTTGCAATTAATCTTTAGCGTCGTTTCTTTTAATGATCGATTTTAGCTGAACAAAATGTCATGAAATATGGGCTTTTTTTATATCATGGAAAAATAAATCCTTGGTTGAATAAAGTTTTTAAAGATATATGCTTTAAGGAAGACATTTTAAGTCAATTACAATCAAATGTAGAAAACTCGTTTCAAAATTAAAGACTCTAGACTGATAACATAATTGTTGGGATAATTGTTGATGGACTCAATCCAATATTTATACACTCTTTTCGTAGTTCATTGAATACTTTTTTTCCAAATATCTTTTAGACAGTTAGCTGGATGGTGATGCTATCTGGTGTTGATATATAACTGCGAGGTAGGGGAGATGACTGTGCATGGACCCATCCCAAAACTCAATCATTTCTTCAGTTGCCTATTGTCAATTTTTCAACATTTCATAGAAATTCGTTGGAAAATTGACATGAGAATTTGGCGAAAATATCTAACTATGTCGTTAGAGAGGTAATCGTTCATTGATTTGCCAGAAATGTGATCATTTTTACTTTATTGCCCAGGATAACACTTCGTAAAAATTCGTGGGGGATACTGGGAGATAACATGTTGACGGATATTTTCATTGTTCTGGACACCTGATTGTTTACCTGGCATTTTCGTTGTGTGACATGATGTCCACCGGTTGAATGACATACTTGCAACATGACATGCCCATTGCCATTTCGATTTCGTGTGTGCATATGTCCCTGTGTAAAATGACGATACCAGAAGCCTATTTAAGATTTATGACACTTTATTTCTGCGTTCCACTCATAACGAGCTTTGTCAGGAATTGAGGTACTACAAGAAACCGGGTGTTTGACGGTGGATTTAGCAATCGCTGGGGGTTGTAGGTTAATTATGTTTGTGACAAGATTGGAATGTGTGTCATGGT
>OY735239.1:3640736-3663236 GCA_963457665.1 Thysanoteuthis rhombus | reverse complement strand
AGATTTGTTTCACTAAAAATCGATCTGGAAACAGAAGAAAAAAAAAATAATTTTGTGCTTTTTTTTCTTAACCGACTCATTTGTAGGAATGTCTATCCTTTTCCCACCCGTCCATCGATTATTATCGACCAACTGCTATTATCCCTGCCCCCACCTTCAGCACTAGTTGACTGGCGTAATGATAATAGAACATATACATTATACATTATACTCAACATGTCTGACATTTATATATCCCTCTATGTCACGGAGTACTGCTTCTACCATGCCTTTTTCTTGGTTGTTAGGCCATTGCTAATAGCTGGGGGTCTTAGGTTTATTTTTTCAGTAGCCCCAAATATTCGTGCAGTACCAAGTAGTGCTGTGGTATGTATAGAGTCAATCCTTTCTCTCATCCAAAGTTCCTCTAATCTCGTTTTCAGTGTCTTTGATACGGTCCTGAGTGCCACTACTTACAATGTACGTATTGGAAAATATCAATTTATGCCGATGAACGCGTATGAATCCTTATTTGCGTTTACTTATTTCTGTATGCACGTATATTCCAATGCGTTACCGATGCGATCACTTAAATTATATATGAGTGGCACAGAGGAATATATGAGAATATACACATACGTATATATATATACATATATATATATGTATATATATATATTGGAAAACTTGAATTCATGCAAGAAAGCTCCTACTTCAGACAACGCCAGTTGACCACTCAGCCGATCAAGGGAGAGAGAGTGAGAGAGAAAGAAAGGTATTTGCTCTGTAGTTCCGTGTGAGACGACAAAACCTGTCTTTCCTGGCGACTGTAGACGTCACGCGCCAAGACAAGTCGTGCCAATTAAGTGGGTCTCCCGGCACCATCTCATCCAATAATCATTAAATCACGAGAACAACCTCTCGCCGCGAACTTTTCCAAAAGTCTCACAGAAAATGGAAGTAAAGTCTGGCGATTTTCCAATTTCCTTTTGGACATTCTCTTTTTCCTTTTTTTTTTTTTCTTTTTTCTTCTTTTTAATCTTTTTCACAGCGGGTGCAAAAAGTATCCGATACACTGCAAAAAAAATGTTGGTTAAGCTTCAAAAATTGACATGATGTGTGCGAAAGGATTTATGTTGATATAACAAATACAAACATAAGGGGAAAATAAGATCGAACGGTTTGAAAAAATAAATCCGAAATGTCCCGAAATCAGAAATCTTTGATCGAATTCTACCAATTTTGAAACTGTATAAGTGCAATGTGATATCGAACAGTCCCAATACTAGGCCCGACAATATAGACTTATACAGCTTCAAAATTCACAGAAATTCGACCAATGATTTCTGATTTTTGTATAAAACTTTTCTATATTCAATCTTCTTCCTTTTTTTTATATTTGTTATTAATATTAATGGAAATCCTATTCATTTTGAAGCTTTATAAGCATGTTGAAATGAACTCAATGGGTCAAAATGAAGGAAACCTTTCCTTGTTCCTATAAGAGTCAGAAGTGAAAGTAGACTTTTTTCATCCATTGATGGGTATCGGGAGATGGATGTATGCCTCTTCCAAAGGGAACAAGTTCAAAATGAATGTAAATCTAGGCCTGATTCAATATTCTGTGCTGCTAACCGCTCTGCCACTAGCACTTCCTTCCGTAAATGATCAAAATGAATTTCTCATATTTGAAGTCTCCATTTCTGCCTGTGCTTTACCATGACTTTTTAAATGATTTTAACCAGCTGAATAAAATAAAATTGTTCCCTACGCTGACACTTGCTTGAGCCAACCCAGGTCAGGCTCGAAATACAACATAGATATTTACTCTGCCCCTTTGCGAAATGTGAAATAGACTTAGAGCACGATCGGTGTCTGTCACATCACCTTGTGTTTTTTTTACCAAGATTAGAGAAGTGGATTAATGCTCAAAGGAATTAGTGTAATGTAAAAACTGTCTCAGCTGGAATTCGAACTCGGCATGATAAGAATATCTTCCTGGCCCTTACCTGCTCGGCCACCCGACACCTCGAGCTGAATGTATATTCTCGGAAAAATTTTTTCTCTCTCCTTTTTGCTTGTGCGTACCGAGGGACTAATCACCAACACAATGGACGGCACTGATTACCAACTGTCTCCTGTACCACGCCTCTTTTGGCTATTCCTGAGACCCAAGTCAACAATAGACTTAACTCCTTGTATAAACTTTGCCAAAGTTTGAGGTCGAAAATAACCCCATTTGGACCTTCCTTTGTTTTCCCGTTCAAACATTTCATTTGCTTCAGACAATGAAAAAGCGAAATAAGCAAAGAAACTGAAAAGAGTATAACAATTTCGTTTTTGGCTCACCTTTGACAGACAGAAAGCAATTTTACCGACTCATTTCAGTCTACGGCTATAAAACTATTTATGTACTGCTTTTAAAATAGCCACTAATATTATATGCAGTGGTCTGAGCTTCAATATTATTACTACGTTTGTCCTTCCAAACCTCTTTTTTTTCTGATAATTACTTTAGTCGGAGAAATAGTGGTACAGGCGAGGTTGCCTCAGAGTTTCGACCAGGTGTACTCAAGTTTAAACGAGAACAGACCAAATCGTCGATGAAACTACCAAATAAAGAAAACGTTGAATACTAACAAATTGAAAGATATTAATCAAATTACTAAGAGACTGCATTGTCTTCACTGTCTGCTCCATACCAAGCGGTTGGCTTACCGACATACTAAACTTACCTTGCTTACTTCAATGTACTAGTGGAAGCGAAACGAAACGTATTCTAATATTTTGTTCAGCTGTATACTAAATATAGATCTAGAAGGCAATAGACAGAATATACCAAATTTTCCGAGCGTAGTATCAAAATGTACTAGAAGGGCTTGCATATACCAATCCGTTGAAAACGTACCAAAATTGCAAACCCTAGGTGCAGATATTTCCAGCTGCCTTAATTTGCAATATGCCACTTTTTCTTTACGAAAAAAAGTCGAAAAGCGAAAATAGATTTTAGTATTTTTTTTACGGCGAGTTTTTATAGATTCAATGTGCACCCCTTCCCTCTATCTCATACATCCGACCTTCCAAGCTTACCACCACCCGAACTTCCGACTCTCTACCTTGGAGGGTCGGGGAACTGTCAGACAATGTTGCTTCCTCATTTCAGTCTACAGCTCTAAATCTATTCATGTGCTGCTTCTAAAATAACCACTAAAACCAAATGCAGTTGTTGGTTCTTTTATATCATTACGTTTTGTGTTTTTAAATATTTGCTTTTGCCAAACTTCATGGTTGACTTTATAATTGCAGTTTGTCAGATCTGGAATTTAAGATGTTTGAATTTCAGACATGAATAATAGAGAAATCATCATAAGAGGAAAAGTGATTTCGTGACGACATGTAGTATCGTGTTAACAAACGGTTCCGTGCCCTCAGGATATATATATATATATATATATATATATATATATATATATATATATATATATATATATTGCAAACATTGAATATTGGTTATGAAAGCATTATTTTTATATAATAAGAAGTTTTCATATTTTATCCATTCTTTCTTTACGGTACAAATTACGTTTTTACTAAGGATGGCATTAAAATAGCTCACCTGATAATAAAAACATTAAACTGTATAAATCATAGGAATTTTTTAAAATGGTATTGGTGCGACTGTACTATTTACAATTACAAATAGATAACAAGTTCCAGTGGTGTTTCCTTGGGCGTAGTGGTCTAGGGCGTTCTGGTAGACGTTTTGAGATCGAGAGCAAAACATGTTTTTCCTTGCTTTCGAGGTCAAAGGCAGATTCTTCCTCTTTCTTGCTTGCAACGCTAATGACCGATTAACCATTAGCTCGAGTAGGCCTTTTCTTTCTTCTTTTTGTCAAACTCTTACTATTGGGTTAACATTTTCGTATGTAACAATAATGGATGCCAATGACCAGAAGAAAAATAAGTGACGTCAATCACAAATAACAGTGACACAGTGACGTATACAAAAACTGATGACGAACGGACTCCCACTTATAAAACTCAACTCGGCTTGACTTTTTGCAAAAGTTAGCGGATCCAATTTAAAGAAATTACTTGTAATGGAGTTGGAATGAGACACGTAGTTTTGGAATGATATTCTACAGAGAAATGAAATCTATTTTGTTTACTCTTTAGAATTCAATGAAACAGGAGGTTTTGACCTTAATACAGCCAAGGTTGTACTTCTTTATAATTACGTTCGTTGCATCATTGACGACCTTCGATATAGTGAAGTTTTCTATTGCACAGTTCACGATATGAGGTGGTTGAATATTGGGACCTAACATTTTTATCTTTATCATCGTTTGAAAATTGCAAATAAAAACAGGGTTTCATCAAAAGACTTACCTAATTTGACTACAGTATTACAGTTTTGATACACAATCAATTAACATGATTGCACATAATTTCTTTGATTTTGTAATGGAAACAATATCTCCATTCCCTGTTAAACTTGTTCTGCACTCTTATTTGCCTCTTGATTATCTGCAGTTCAGATATAATGTAGATGTCCTTTCTGGATCTCAACAACCACTTTCTAAAAGGGGGCTACTTCATTAGCTAACGTAAAGGGTCTGATCGGTCGATTAACCTGTTTGCTGACAAGTATTTTTTCTAATGTGCTCTGTGCACTGGCTTTTTTACGTTCAAGATTGATGGAAATAGAAAGTCATAGCATGTTTTAAACGCTTTAATTTCCACAAATATGCCATAGAATATGTAGGAAATGTGACGTATACACAAATGTATACAAGATGAAAAAAAAAGGATAACTCAATATGGGAAGACAGGTTAAGAAAACGAATGTCGTGTCAGTGGCAGCGACATAGTAAGTAAAAGACTTATATAAACTATGGACCAGGAATCGGTAAAATTTGTTAGAATGAATAAAAAAATATCAAAGAAAGATGTGATGAAGTTTCTAGCGTTTAAATATAAAAGTCATTCTTAACGGGGAGAATATGTCCTCTTTCAGAGCTGCAGCACATTCGAAAGGGTCAATAGATTGGATATAACTATCAATGGGTTTCTGTCTATGTTTGTTAAATCCTAGTTTGACAGAGAGTACCTGCATGGGACGTTTCTATATCATGGTTTAAACAGTACACAAATGTCCAAGTCATACAGGGACACTGCAAATAATATTCATCATTAAAAAAAATATACAATTAAACAACAAATCGATCATAAATGAACATGATAATGTAACTTGTTTATTGTGTTTTTCTAATTTTTTTTTAATCAGAACGTCATTTTGGCACATTGGAAACACCCTTTCAATCGTACCAAAACGAATTTATTTTATGCAATACGATGAGAAGCAAATTTCAAGCGACATACTACCGTATTGCGTTGATATTTAAAGGATATATAGTTAATTATACTTTTTGATGAAAATTATCATCTTAAGAGTTTCAGTGATATTTTTGAACCTCCATTTGCTGCTTGAACACCACCATAGGTTTATGTACGTCAAATATAAGTTTACCAGTAAAAGTAAGAGAGAATATTTCAGGTTTTCGACGTAAACCTTATTGAACAGCTCTTTCTCAACTATCTTCTGTCATCTTTCAAGCAGCCTAATATATCCTTCCTTTCATACCTTTTAATAAAAAAAAATCTGCTCTTGCCACCGTTAGCAGTCTTTCAGGCAAAAAGTGTCTATAAGCTACAGGATTCTGTCCACTAGAATAAATGATAATCTGACGTCGAAATATCTGGTGAATACTGAGGATAAACAAAACTTCCTGGCCAAACTGTAATAGTTTTTGTCTGTTTTTTATCTCGTGTCTAAGGAAAAAATGCGATCTGGCGTTATCCTGACATGACATCTTGTATTTTTTCAGATTATACTACCAACCTGTTCACATCTTATAGCATTAGAGTTTTATAGAAAGCACATGTGCGAAAATTACGATGGGAGATCTTAACAATAGAAGGGAAATAGAAGAAGCCCACTTAATACTTCAGACATGTCTGGACTGTCGCTCGGAGCTATTTCCAAACAGCTGCAAGTTCACAGATCCTCTCAGCAGTCCATAGTTAAGAAAACCAATTCTACTGAGACTGCGAATACTTTGTCAAAGTCAGGAATAAAGACAAAAATATCCAAAACAGCAAACCAAAAATCGGTAAAAGTTGTTGGAAGGAATCGGAGAATAACCAAACAGAAATGGGGGAAAGTGTTTGTCAAAAACATGCATATATCAGCATTTTCCGATGGGACCATGTGACCCCTTATAGGGGTACATTTGAATAGGGCAACCAAACGAAAAAATATGGATTCCTGTGTATATGTTTGTTTTATCCCTGTTTGATAGGGGGCCTATTACCAGGGAAAGGGCATACGTCAGTGAAAGGACTACAAAATCGAAAGGATTTGAAAGGTCACGCAAGAAACTATTGCTGCAAGCTAGGCATGCAAAAGCTTGCTTGAGGGCTGCAAATGATAACCTAAGCAAAGACCAAAGCGTTTGGGAAAGTGTGCCATGGCAGAATGAAATTAGATTCGAGATATCTGGGGAAAGCTTGCTATAGCAGAGTGAAATTAGATTTGAGCTATCCGTACTATTAAGTATAAAAATATGTGTCTATGTTTGTAATTTTAAAAATATCAAGAACTAGGTGTAATGGAGGGGAAATAAAAACGTATTTGAAATCGGCAGGTATCAAATTACTTATTACAAATAACAAAAATAAATCAGTGAGAGCAATAATAAAACAGTTTTTGGAAACAAAGTAAACATAATCGACTAGCTGAATTCGAAATCGGACGGACACAATTTCATTTTTTTTTTTATAAGATATACATTCTTCCGATTTCAATTGCTTTTGAACAATTGGATTCTCAAACTTTTGGGAAAAAGGCAATTTCGGAAAGGAAATATCTGGAGCTTTTATAAATGGGGGTTTTATTCAAAATGTAGCTAAAATGCTGAACTGAGAGCTTACTTTCCGTTTGTCAAAAGTCACTACAAAGGTGGAATTCTCTTCTTCTCAGTGCTGATGTTTGGAAGTGTTTTTTTTTTTTTTAGGAATCTAACCCTAACTTGACACTAAAACAGGATTTTTTCTTCTTGCATAAAAACTTAACCCTATCTGTAACTGTAATTTTGAAGTAAATGCAACAGTTAAACATGGGGCCCAATCTAAATCCGATTATCTGCTTGCACATGCGAACTACCAACGCCAAAAATGAGTTCTTAGTCAACCAGTTTTGAGAAAAATTAATTTTCAACGTTTAGCGACTACTTATGCTGGTCTACATGAGAGGGTGCGCTGGCCTACCTGGGGCTATTTTGAATTCATCGAATATCCATAAAATATTATCTGGTTTACAGTATTGTTACATTTAGGGCTTTTTTTCTTAAACAAAACCAGGTATTGTTATTTAGAAAAAAAAAAGAAAAGAAAGAGGACGGAAAATATGTTTATCTTAATTTTCTTGAACTGCTGTCAGTCTACACAAAAACTAATCAGTTGTGAAAGAAAAATCTATTCTAGAATGAATTATTAAAATAATTCCCATGTTTCACTGACCCGGTGGATGCACTAAACCTTTAATAGAGTATATATATATATATATATATATATATATATATATATATATATATATATATATATATATATATATATATATATATATATATATATGCTTTTGTGTACACGCAATATTTACTGTTATAGTTACTCGGTTACATAGCGTCCCCAACACAAAAGGTGAACAATATGAGTCAGTTAAGAAATGGCTAATGGCCAAGCTTGTTGGACTTGTAGAATGAATGGCTTCAACATCGATTATGTACGTATGTACGTTTTTGTGTATGTATACTTCTATGTATGTACGAGTGTACATATGTATATGACTCTATGTATATTAGCATGCATGTTTCGATATATATATATCTATATATGTTTTTATGTATGTCTTGATGTGTGTATATATTCATTAAGACTGTATCTATGTAAGTTTGTTTCTATGTATACATCCATGTATATTTCTGCGTATTTATGCATCAGTGTACGTTTCTATGTTTATATGATTTTATGTATGTATGTATGTTTCTACGTATGATGGTATATTGCATATACATACATGTATATATATATGTGTGTGTGTGTGTGTGATAGTGTTGTATTTATACATCAGTGTACGTTTATCTCTCTTTATAAATATATATGCATGCTTCTATGTATGTCAGTGTGAGTTAAGTAGGTTTATATATATATATATATATATATAGAGAGAGAGAGACTGTGAAAGAGGCTATATATATATACATAGAGAGGAAGAGAGAGAGAGAGATTTGCATCTGTATATGTTTTTATGTATGCTACTAAGTTTGCATGTCAGTACATATATATATATATATATATATATATATATACTGACATATATATAAACGTGTGTATATGTTTGATTCTGTATTTACGTGTGTATGTATCAGTATGTGTGTGTCCTCATTCCAATAAATGCTTGCCATTCTATGTGTGTGTGTGTGTGTGTGTGTGTTGTGGAGTCCTCGTTTCTTTGTTTCTGAGTTGTATACATTTGATTATTCCATTACGTATGCAAAGAGGCCTATCCTTCAACAAATCCATCCACCAAC
This sequence comes from Thysanoteuthis rhombus, assembly GCA_963457665.1. Classification (NCBI taxonomy): domain Eukaryota; kingdom Metazoa; phylum Mollusca; class Cephalopoda; order Oegopsida; family Thysanoteuthidae; genus Thysanoteuthis; species Thysanoteuthis major. The sequence continues at coordinate 3,654,606 of OY735239.1, read as the reverse complement.
GAAAAGGCAGGATTGCATCACGTGATCCGACATCAAATGTGCCCAGCCTTTCCTGCGGAGTAACCTCTTGGCAAATTGACACTACACTTCGAAGTCCCGAGGCTGATGAATGGATTATGAGAGTGTCATGGGAATTCTATATTGAGGCAATTCTTCAATTTGCGCTCCTATCAATGTATAGAAGAATTCATTGGCTACTTATGAATACACTAATCTTCATAAACAAAAGGTGAATTATTTGTTATGAATCAATATATCTTACTGTCAAGTGTTAGTAAGTGTATACATCAACTTTTCCCGATACGTACCTTTCCATATATATATATATATATATATATATATATATATATATATATATATATATATATATATATATTCGTTTGAGCCTTTTTAATCTGGAGACTTGGCCATTGCTGCACTACGTAAATTGACGTTTAACATTCATTTTTTCAGAGGAATAACTTGAAATTCTGATCATGTTCCTCCTTTGAATTATACACAGTTGGACGATCTGATTCCACGGCATCCACACAAACTCTTTACGGGTGATTCTTTTTGTCTAATGTTAGAGTAACTCCACCTTTTCGAGCATAAAAAAAGGTTTCAAGTTTTCTGAAAGTAGCACTATTTTGAGATCCTCTTGGTCCCTTGGATGATAGGATTAGATATAATTTAATTAATGGAATTAACAGGACTGTGTCACCAAAACGACTCGCAGTTCAGAGCTATAGTGCTACTAATAATGGTGTCCTTGTGGTAGATTCATAATCAAAAGACGGCAGATTCATGTTCTTATACATCTTTATAAGCACATAAATGTATTAATGATTCTGTAGATCAAAGAAAAGGCATTAATTTTGCTGAACAATTAATAGAACAAAGACACAAGAATGTTCAACGATAACAATGGAAGAAGTGGCACAAGTAGGGTCTGGAAAATACCAGGGCTGGATAATAAACCTTGAGACCATGGAAGCGAAATAAAACAACGCATAACGATCTATTAGAAAGCATTTAGTATGAATGGAGACATTAAAGAACACTTTACTCTTTTGCTTGAAGCATAAAATATACCATGAATACATAATACCAGTTAAGACTTATGGGTGCAAAACAGAACAAATTTGGATTCAACTTATAATCGGAACAATGAAAAGAACGATGGTAGGAGTAACTGTGAGAGGTAAAAAAAATTTAACATTGATCTGAAGGACAGCTTGAGTCGAGGGTACCAGACAAATCATCAAACAGCAACGATGGAGATTGGCTGGACACTTGGCGAGAAAAAACAACAACCTGTACTTGAAAATGTAGACTGATTGGTGTTTGTTCAACATTAAGCACAAAAGGAAGAGACGGGGCATGAGAAGGACGGGTGAGATAGAAAGATTTCCCGGGAAGACATGGAAGAAGTCATCATGGAAAGAGATGGTGAAGGCCTTCGTCAGGCAGGGGACTTATGATGGTTTCTGCGGCAGCAAATACTAACCACAAAAATCGAACGTTATATAATGAAAGTTTTCGACCGAAATTCAGTTATATCTCTGTGTCAGATTTCGAAGTAATTGACCTATTCAACACAATCATTTTATTTTTATTCCTATTCTATTATTAGTTATCTGTAACTAAACTCGATCCATCTATCCATCCATCTATCTATTAATCAATCTATCTATCTATTCATCTATCTATCTATCTATCTATCTATCTCAGTCTATTCATATCTATCTATCTACCTCAGTTTGTTCCTATCTATCACAGTTTGTTCATATCTATCTATCAGTCCATCTCATTCAGTTCCTATCGATCAATTCACTGCTTATAGAAATTATTGGTAAGATGTCCGTTTCTTCAGTTTAGAACAATGAATTATCAAATATAGTTGCAATTAGGTTTTTCTTTTACGTGAGGGTAGTTATAAGTGTTAGGCAGATGTATACACGAGAATTACTTCATACAATAGACATTTACCGATTAACAACCAAATAAGAAAAAAAATTATCTTCAAAATAGTTGCTTGAGAAAAACATGAACGGGAAAGTTATAATCGTTTCATGTGTAAATGATGAGTATTGATATATTGATATTCATTCATGTCATGCAGAATCTACTCTGGTGATTCCAATTGCGCTGTAATTATTCATGTCATAATATCATTTTAGCGTTAAAGAGAAAATACTGTTGGTAACATTCCTAGACGTAGAAAAAACAGCCTACTGAAGAATAACGGGACCTTTTAAGAACTATTGAAATTAACCCAGATATTCCAACTCAGGATCACAAGAATAGTTTGTTACGCTGCTAGATTGAAAGTAACCAGAAAAATACAATTTCTAGCCATCTTTGCATAGCAGGACCTCAAACATGCTGATCTTGCCAGACCCCTTGTCTGAAGAGAATTCCTTTGAAATCTTGTCTTGCAGTTGCAAATGAGCATAATGGTAAGTTTATCTCATTCTTGGAGTGTACACTATCATCAGATGAGTCAAAACAAAATTCCTTTTGAGCCTAATGACAAGAAATTGTCTTGCAGACGTCAATGTGGGACTTTCAATCTAAAGATCAAGTCCCTAAAACAGAACATGGTGAATGGAGAATCATACTTTGAGGGGCTGGGGTCTCTACAGAAAGAACAGGAAGCTTGGTTTGAGTTAATGTTATATGAGGAAAAGCTTACTGTGGAATATTTTGATATCTACGTGGGATGCCTGTTCAAAATGAAGCGTGGTTGGAGCCTTATACATTACAAGGATCAAGAATATATTTCTAAACCACTCCAGAAATATATTTAGGATAAGAATACACAAGTTTTACCAAGGCTATTACACATCTCAACACAAATCCAATTACCGACGAATGAGATGAATTGGAAAGATAAACAAGAGCAATGAAACCAAGGAATTAGCGCCGACTCGAAGATTATCCTTGTGACGTGTAGCAAAATGTACCTGTAGATGTTAATGAAAATTAGTTGAAGCTTACCGGAAAAGAAAAGAAAAAGTTATAGCCGAAAAAGTATGTGCAATAGACTGCTTATATTCTGAGGACATTAATTGTGGACATACGATTTCTTTTCTCTCGTTCATATGTATTTAATCGTATCTACTAAAAGTTTTTACTAACCTCATACCTTCATCTCCCCCTGTTTTTCAGGAAATCTTTAATCCTAATTATTTTCAATACATACATGTACGGGGTATAAAGAAATGAATAAGAGATCCGGCAGAATGAATATAAATTGAGTTACATTATATGGAAAGTTTTATTTGTCATGATTATATTTTGTTAAACAGTGATTATGTCATTTGTCCTTGACAACGTAAACAGAATAAATAATGTAAGAAAATAGGACTGCTGCAGGAATTGAACCTGCATACAATATTGCAGCTGCTTCAATGTAACGTCGTTCTTAACAGAGATTGAAACAGCCGCCGGTAACACAGACACCCGGATATATGTCTCAACTCTTGGTTCTCGTCTTGTTTATTCACGGTTTGAATCCGTTCGAATCATATTTTTGAAGACGATTATTATGTCATTATGAAATAGATATTCAATCCGACAGAATGATAATAAATTACGTTATTTTATACAGTAACTCTTATCTAAAATGACCACCCGTTATTACACAGTGAATGTACCATTTGGCCTGGACAACTGGAATCGACTAAACACTTAGGCTTCCTTGCAAAATGAATAGGAAAAGGATTCATATCCCATAGCAGTAAGCTGTGAGCAAACTTTCCAATTTCCGTGAGAAAAACTTTGCTAAGAAACATTTTTACTTATTCAAAAAGTCATTGTATTCTTTGTCGCAGCAATTAGTTGACTTGGCATAAATCTATTTCCGATTGCTTTCTTTCTTCTGATGCCAAATTTTATCCCTAATTATTATCAATACGAGAATACACCCGACAAAAATGACGTGGTTATTCAAGTATCAATTTGTATTAAAGAGCAAATAGTCAATTTTTTAAAAATAGTTTCTGTAGAAACATATTCATATAACATGTATCTAGCCAAGATACGAAATATATCAAAACTTTGTATCACGGGATATTAGTTGAGATTCTTTTCGTACAACTTTTTCTAATAATAATTGAATCAATTTTTGAATAATTGTTGAATCAAACAGAGTCTGTCGAAAGATAAAACTGAAAAAATAACATTTTGAAAAGAAAGTCTAAGGCATCATATAAAACCATAAGAAAACTCAAATGATAATAGGTTGGACTTGTTGCAAGAATGTCAGACAATTGCTGGGCATCACGACTGACAACGTGGACTCCTTGAGATCATATGCAAATTTCTGGTCGACAGTAAGTAAGATGGCAAAACAAAGTAGATAAATTCATTCTAACGATAGAGAGTTCTAAGAAATCTTGGGGAAGGTCCATCTCCAACGACAACGCTAAAAGGCTGCTGATGATAATGATAATGATGATGATGCTGATGATGATGGAGTTGTATTTTTTAAAGAAAAAACTAAACTAGATTCATCATGGAAAAATTAGTTCTTAAAACAAGGTGAAGCTCAAATATTTGCGATCGAATAGTCCCAAAATTAATTGAACGTTAAAGTAATGTTATGACATGAATGATTATAGCGCAATTGGGTTCGCCAGCGTAGATTCTGCTAGAAATAAATAAATATCAATTTGTTTACATCGGAGTTTCACTCATATGTTAGACTTGTTTCTATTTAGATTAGATCTATTTCAATCAAATAAGTCCCGAATTCCCTTACTATTATTCACCAGACCTTATAATCTATTTGACAAATTGAATCAGTATTTGTATTCAAATTCTTCTTAACTAAACGCAATACAGTAATGAGTAGGGCTTTGTAAGTTCTCCCAAAGCTGGACATTCGGCCAAATCTGACTGATACAGCCATTTCACAAATCAGACAGACATGAACTTCTTGGCTCAGATATTTTTAATCTTTTCGTCATTTTGACTGTAAATGGTAATTACTATCATAATTGCATTTTACCATTTTTGGACTTTTTTGGCGAGTTTATGGACATACAAGTCTCCCACTATATAGCAAATGGCTCCTAACCATTGCTTGGTCATTACAAAATTGAATTCAATATGAAGAAATGGAATGTGACACTCTCACTGAACAAATTATTGTTTTCGCATCATTTTCTCTCAGTTGCTGACACGGTGTTCCTTTGACACAATAGTTGTAATAGTAATAGACTACTACAAATTTCTCTCATTCCAAATTATCTCTTGGACATGAAATGAATCTGTAGATTATATCAGGAACATCTGCGCTCGGATAAATCAATTAAACAGACAAACTAATTGGCGTATACGCTTACAATTATATAGTATAATGATTATAATAACTATTATCATTATCATTGTTATTATCGACTGGGAGAGAGAAACCAAGTATTAGTATTGTGGCAAAGAAGGCTGGGGTTCAAGGAAATGGTATCATCATAGATTTTAGATAAGTGATTTGGGAGAAAAAGTTTAACTTTACCTCATAGATGGACACAAGTTTGTTTTTTTTTGTTTGTTTTTTTTGTTACTTTGTTTTGTTTCGTTTTGTTTCTTTGCTCAGGTGTGTGACTCGAATCGGGGCTCCAGTCACTACAATGTACTTAAAGATGCATACAGGTGTACTCTCCAGAGAAGTCTGTGCTCAAAGTTGCAGACTACCAGACTGCCCACATTCTCTATAAAAGGGACGATATAACCCAATAGTAAGCTTCAGTATCAACGAACTATGGAATGTTCGCGTACTGTGGTTTAAACACAGATCAGTCTTACCGTCGGAATACTCCAACGAAGGTGCAACCTATCAAACTTTTGACCTAAGAGCCTTGCCTCTATTTGCACAACCTTGGATACAAACCCTTGATTCAGAGGTTGGGGTCAGCCCTGGGCGTGTCGCACTACACTTTAAAACTCCGTTGAGGATTATACCGTTCTCAATCCATCTATCGCCTTACTGCTGTAGAATACCCTTCCAATGTTTGCTGTGTCATGCCATTATATATATATATATATATATATATATATATATATATATATATACATGTGTGTGTGTATCATTAATCATGCATATAAATACGTATATATAATATTGAATTATAATATGCAATCTAGCATTTGCAAACACGTAAAGATCTATAGCATTTAATATGTATGTTTACGCAAACACTCTAATGTTAGCTGTTTTCTTTACGCAGATGCATTGCTTAATATGCATTTGGCACGAAAGACTTGGATATAATTTTGACATATATAAATCATCTCCTTTAAATGTTAAGTGATTTACGTATTTATGTAAATATATATCCATTATGTATATGCGTGTTAGAGTAAAATAACAATAAATTGCTCCAGTATCTACATAGGTATTTAGAAAGGGCAGGTGACTTATGAATATATGTATCATGGAATCAACGCTCTTGGAGATTGTAAACACAGACGACGGGATAGTAAATAAAGCTATATATATATATATATATATATATATATATATATATATATATATATATAAATTGATGGCAAATGAGAATAATGAAGTCATGTCGTCATTTCACGTGCTGATTGTTTATCTTCATACTTTATTCTATTTTCGCCTAAAAGCCATATAGATAGATAGATAGATAGATAGATAGATAGATAGATAGATAGATAGATAGATCTGGATTGACCGTGGAAGATATTTTCATTCACACACATGCATGCTGAGAAAGATACATTGAAAGGTTGATAAATATGAATGGACTGATAAATGTGAGTAGACAAAAGGGAAAAAGGGACAGACAAATTGAGAGACGGACAAACAGACCAATGTGAATAGACCGAGAGAGGAGAGGGACAGAGGGAGGGAAATCTTACCTGTAGAAGTAGATTGAAATAGATCACAGATGAATATCTAAACATCATTATGTAATATACAGGTTGACAATTTCGCTTGCGTATGTGCTCATTTTTTCTGAACGTTTCAGCGGGATAACCCCTGTCTCTTTTGGCTTTTGTTGGTTCTAGAATGGGGAATCACTACTCGAAGCGCGAGCTCGGTTAGGTAGGACACGTCATATCCGTTTTTGTTTTTTGGTTTTTTGTATATCCGAGTTTTTATCATCGGGGTTCTTCCAAGTTTCTCCAATTGCTTTGTGTAACTTTTTGGTGGTGGGGGTTATTTTTTAGAAGTTTCTTATGTTGAGAAGCTCCCAGATGCTATTCTTATTAATGCTTGGTCGCTTCATTGGTTCAACTAAAAAAATTATGATTGCCGTTTCCTTCAGTCGTCACATTTGCAAATTGTCTTCTCTGTTAATATGGTGTACTTCATCCTAAAGGGGCCTATGCCCATCTCTGCTCCGGCTGCACGGGCCTCCATGCTTGATTTCTACGTGTCTCCGCGTGTTACAGCTTTCCTGTACTCTTCAATTTTTTTTTCACATTCTGTTTCACCCTTGTAATACGTACTCCATCAACATGGAATGACATATACGCAGTTTCTGGTTAGATGAACACATAAACAGAAAAAATAGTCCTATCATATCTTGCATGATTAATCCATCCCGTCTTATAAAGTTCAGACAAGAAACTATACTTATATTTGTTTATCTGTGCCTATTTCCTGGTGAGAAAACAGTTTATTGACCTAATATTTAGCAATAGACTTACAAAAATAAACATTCGACATAAGCCCTTACCATTCACCTCTTCTGGGGTCACCAGCAATCACTCCTATTCAATCACGGGTCCTTTTGAAGTCAAACATTTCTATCAGAATTTTCATCAATCATCTTTCTAACGAATGACACATATTTCTTACAATAAAATCAATCTCTATACAAGTTCTGATTTTGTCATTTATCATTCCTTGACAACGAAGCAGTTGTGTAACAGCAGTGACAGTATTACCAGAACACACACACACGCTAAGATAGAGCTATGGTCCAGGTATCCTTTTTTTCTCTCCAATGGTGAGACTGAGCCTAAATCAGATCATCGAGTGAGGTTAGAAGTGGGCGATAAAAAGTACATATATCCAAACGAATTGCTGTGAGTGTTATTATAATCCCTTCTACTAAATATGATCGTTGTTTCATTGATAAGATTGATAGTAATTATTCTAATATTTATTTTCAATTTAAAGTTTTTTAATCGACTATCCTTGATTTTCGACTGCTATTCACCTTCATCTCTTTTTTTTTAGTCGTTTCCCTTTATCTCAACTCAAATAAGGCTATGAATCTACAAAACTTGGTAAACTGCATTGATCAGAAGTAAATAATTGGCTCTCAGTGTAAATAATACTATTTTTTACTTATTGTATCGCGTGAGAAGAGATACATTTGAATTCATTCCCTGGCGACATCAGGTATCACTGCTAGTCTACTAATAAACTAGGACACATACAAGCCAAGTGAGGGACAACATCTGATCGGCCTCGACAGGTAGATGGATATAAATGACAGATGGGCAAAGATATGTATATCAAAGAGATGGGTTGAGAGAAAGATATAGATATGAGTATACTGAAAGAGATATGAACAAATTGAGATAGATGTGAGTAGACTGAAATAGATAGATAAGAACAAACTGTAATATAGAGATCTCACTTGTAAATGTAGACTGAAATAAAATATTTATTGGAAAAGATTGAAATAGAACTAGCAAGCCTAAGAAAATCTCTTTCTGATGAATCAACTAAAAGAGAAAGCAGCAGAATATAAAATAGAATTTATTGACTTCAAGAAAGCTTTTGGTTTCGATGCTTTCATACAACAAGGCGTAAGACCTGTACAAGTCAGAGTACTGCAACCGTTCTTTCGTCGGTCTATATAAAGATTTGGACCCTTTCTGCTAAAAAAAAAAGGAGTAGGTCAAAGTGATACAAGCTCACCCAGACTCTTCATTACCTCCCCTGAGACGTTCTATCGAGACGAAGACTGTGAAAATCGAAAAATCAGAGGAGATGGCGAATATGTGAACAATCTCAGATTTGCAGACAACATCACCTTTTCTTTGCCGAGAGCTTCTAAATGATGCTAGACGAACATAATGGAGAGAGCAAAAAAGTTGGTTTCCACATGAACTATAAATGAACATATTGGAGTCAGAGACAAAATAATCAGGATCAAAAACGCAGAATTAAAGAAAGTTGACAACTACATCTGCCCAGGCCATGAATCACCATGTAAACCCTCAAAAAACAAATCGAGCAAAGTCAGCCTAAGATGGCAAGCTTTCGGAAGAGCAAGCCCAATCTTCAAGAACGAGAAAATCCCACTTGTACCGAAAAAGGTGTACAACCAATGTTATCTCCCGATAGTCATCTGTGTAGCTTGAACATGTGACGCAATCAAAAGATTGCCCCTCCAACTTGAAGCCATGCAGCGTGCATAGATAATGCGATATATCATAGGAAGACAGGACACTGAGATATCAAAGAAAAGTTGAATGGCGATGGGCTGGTCATGTTGCAAGAATGGCACACCACCGATGGACATCAAGACCCGTAACATAGATATCCATATATCACATGCTAAACTGTGGTCGATAAAATATAAGATGGCGTAACAAACTAGACAAGTTCAGAAAGTATTAGCTATGCGACATCAATGGAAGAGACTTCTTTCTTGCGGGCTTATGTCCAACGACAGAAGCTGAATGTCAAATTATTATTATTGTTATTATTATTATTATTACTATTATTATTATTATTATTAGCAATCTCACACCAGTTGCCTGGTGGTAACCGCTAGAGTTTGAGTGACAGCAAGTCTCCTCAAGTCTCCAGCCCTCCTCTCCTAGTACTCATAGGTCGCAGTAATTCTGCGATTTACAGCTTCACACCGGTTGCCCAGTGGTTATCGCTGAAGGCTGAGTGACAATAAGTCTCCTCAGGTCTTCAGCTAACGTCTCCTCTCTCTTTCGCATATCATGACAGAGCTACGATTCGTTGCAGTCCTTATATCTCTAGCACCTTCCTCAGTATCCGTGCAGTTCCCAGCAGTGCTGTGGTCTGTACGGTCTCTATCCTCCCCCTAATCCCGATCTCCTCCAGTCTCTCCCTCAGCGTTTTGGGGACAGTTCCTAGTGCTCCCACTATGACCGGTACTACCCTGGTTTTCATGTTCCACATTTTCTTTAACTCCCTTGCTAGGTCCTGGTATTTTTCCCTTTTTTCACCCTCCTTCTTTATTACTCTATGGTCTGCAGGTACAGCAACGTCTACTATTTGGCAGGCCCTCCTTTTTTTGTCTACTATTACTAAGTCCGGCCTTCTTGCCTGGATGAGGTGGTCAGTTTGGATGTCAAAGTCCCACAGTAGTTTGTGGTTGTCATTCTCCAAAACTGCCTCTGGCTTGTGCTGATACCACTTTTCCCCATGGTTGAATCCCATTTGTTTACTTAGTTCCCAGTGTATCATCGTTGCTACTCTATCGTGTCTATGCTTATACTCCTTCTGGGCGAGTTGGATACATTCACTAGTTATGTGGTTTACTGTCTCATCTCTTTCACCGCACATGCGGCATTTGCTGTTTGTCTGTGTTCTGTCGATTTTTGCTTTTATGTAGTTTGTCCTTATGCTTTTGTTTTGGGCTGTCATGATGAGCGATTCTGTTTCTCTCTTAAGGTTTCCCTTTCGTAACCACGTCCATGATTTCTCGTCTGCTATATCTTTTATCTGTCTTTTAAACTCGCCGTACAATTTTTTCCCTTCCCACTTTTCTTTTCTAGTTTGCTGTACTGTTCCATTGTTTTCTACTTTATTGTTTGTTGCACTATCTCTCGCGCTCTTTATGATTTCTTCACTATTTGTTTGCACATATCTATCTAGGACTACTTTAGCTCTCTGGACACAATCTTCTATGCTGATGAGCCCCCTGCCACCTTCTTTTCTCTTAACGTATAGCCTATCTGTATCATCCCTAGGGTGTAATGCTTTATGCATCGTCATAAGTTTCCTTGTTCGCCTATCCATTGATTGGAGCTCTTCCTTTGTCCATCCTAGGAATGGTCCTGTATACCTAACTACTGACACAGCCCAGGTGTTCATTCCTTTTATTAGATTTCTGCTATTTAATTTGGTTTCTAATATTTTCCTTATCCTTCTCAGGTATTCTCTCTTAATTTTCTCCTTCATCTCTTCCCGTTTTATCGTGTCACATTCAAGGACACCTAGGTACTTGTATCGGTCTTGTGCAGTCAATGCCCTAATCTTGTTGTTGTCCGGAAGTTCAATTCCCTCAGTCATTGAAAGCCTTCCTTTGTGCATCACCATGATTGCGCATTTTTCAATCCCAAACTCCATTCCTATGTCCTCACTATATTCCCTCACTTCGTTGAACAGAGTCTCAAGCTCTCCCCTGTTTTTTGCAAACAATTTAATATCGTCCATGTACATTAAGTGGTTGACCTTTCCTTTTGTTTTAGAGAAGTGGTATCCTTTGCTGTTTTTCAGGATTCTGTTAAGCGGTATCATTGTTAGAACAAATAATAGTGGGGACAACGAGTCTCCTTGGAAGATTCCCCTTTTTATCCCTACCTCGGCTAGTTTGTCCCCTGCGGCTGTCAAATCTACTTTCCAGTCTTTCATTGAATTACCAATGAATTTAACCACCGGTTCACTAATTTTGAACATTCTAAGGCATTCGAGTATCCAGCTATGTGGAATCATATTGTATGCCTTTTTGTAATCTATCCATCCCATTGCGATATTCTTTCTCCTTTTCCTTACTTCTTTTAAGATCATCTGGTCTATGTAGAGTACATCGTTTGCCCCTTTGGTTCCTATCCTACACCCTTTCTGTTCTTCTGGTAGTAGCCCCCTTCTATCCATTGATATGTATATTCTCTCTGCTATTTGCCCGGTCAGGATTTTCCACATAAGTGGTAGGCAAGTGATTGGTCTATAGTTGCTTGCTCTGTTCCCCTTCCCTGGGTCTTTTTGGATGAGGGTGGTTCTGCCTTTAGTCATCCATTCTGGTGCTTTGCCGTCATTTAGACAATTTTGGAGTAGGTGGGTGAGTCTGCCGTGTAACGTGGTGAACTTTTTGAACCAATACCCATGGATCCCGTCGGGACCCGGTGCTTTCCAGTTGGCTACTTTCCTAAGAGTATGTTTCAATGTGGTTTCATTCAGTACTATTGGTTCTCCCTTGTCTATATCTTCTAGTTCTTTTCTCATGTTTCCTAACCATTGCGGTGTTACATTGTGTCTTTTTGGGTGCCCCCATATGCTATTCCAATAGTTCTTGGCCTCTGTGGCATCTGGTTTTATGTCCTGCCTTCTTTCCCCATTTAAATCTTGGTAAAACTTTTTCTCATTATTTTGGAATGTGCGGTTTTGTGTGTATTGGGCCGTTCTTAGTCTGTATATTTTTAGTCTTGCCTCTTTAGCTAGTCTTTTCTGGTGTAACTCTTCGACTACAGTTGCGATGCCTTTTTGCGCTACCTTATATTTGTTATAAAGTCTTACTCGTGGTCTGTCTGTGTGTGGTGTATTTCTAAGCAGTACTTCGTCTCTCTGTAGTTGGGAGATCTGCCTTTGTAACCTTCTCTCCCAGTTGGGTTTCCCTTCCCTATTATTGCTCAGGTTCCTATCTTGTGTTGTGAAGCTTTGTGCTACCATTTTCGCCCCTGCATAAATTAGGTTGTTGAGTTCTAGGAGGGTGTCTGTTTCTATGTGCTGTAAGAGGCAGTCGACCTGTTCAGTCACTTCTCCGACTTTTTTTCTGTCTTTGTCTCTTAGGGAGGGGAGTGTTGTTTTCTCTCCTCGCATGATCTCTTTCAAAGCCTGTATTTTGGTTTTCTCTTCTTCCGTCGGTGCCTCGTCATCACCCTCTGGTGCGTAGCTTACTGTGGGGGTCTCATGGGGGATTATTCTAGTTTTGTTATTGGTACTAGTTGTGCTGGGGGGGCATTCTTCAGATGTGTCACCTGAGTCTCTCTCTACATTAATGCGAATCTCTAGTAGTTCAGTCTCAGACAACCATTTCTTCTTTTGAATTTGCTTTACTTGGTCAGCAAGGCGTTGGTTCGATACTTCCACAGCAGATTTTTCCCTCCATATTTGGAGCATACGCTCTCTATAAGATCGCACTGAAGGCTTGCTTTTATAGTAACAGTACATAACTAGTCTATTCTCTTCCCTTGTCCATCTCTTTCTCTTGTTCTTTATAGCAGTCGCCCCATGAGGACTGCGCTTTCCCTGGATGTCGTTAGTGGTATACGAGTTTTGGCCAACAGTAGCTGTGTGACGACTGTGTCCCTCCTGAAGGCCATTAAGGGTACACGAGCCGAGATTTTGGCCAGCAGTCACAGGATGACGACCGGGTCCCTCTTGGTGGCTAACAAGGGAACACCTGCCGGTTACGACACACAGGTCTTGGATCTGTGCCCCGTTTTTTGCGGTAAAATGGTTTGGTTGTACTGTCATGATTGGGGTTTTTGGTTCTTTGGAGGTTGTACCAGACCTTGTTGGGTTGGTTAAGACCGATGTGAGTCGGAAATAGCCCAAGAGCCCCACCGGCCCTTTTGGTTCTTTTAAGGTAGCGCCATACCTTGGTGGGTTCATTGAGACCGATGTGCACAGTGGTAATCGAAGAGCCCCACCAGCTCCTACCACCCAGGGTATGGCCTCACAAGGACAAGCCATTCAGGCTTGCAGAGATATCTATGTAGTGATATGACATTTGCCTGATTGTTGAACTAAAGAAATAACACTAAGCCTTTTTCTTGGGGAGGGGGGGTTACATACATTAAAGATCATATGTCTCCCTTAAATGTTATAAGTCTTGACTTAGTATAAGTTTCGATATTCGTTGTTTTTTCTTCTTCTTCCAATGCCCGCTGGGTACATGGCCAAGCGACCACC
>OY735239.1:3603236-3638236 GCA_963457665.1 Thysanoteuthis rhombus | reverse complement strand
TCCTGGTTTGTGCCAGCTTGTCCTTTGAGGATCCATATATACATATATATATATATATATATATATATATATATATATATATATATATATATATATATATATATATATATATATATATATTGCTGACATAATAAGGAATAAAAGCCAGACCAACTTGAGAACAGTTGGAAATCTATCATGACAGTGTTATTAGTTATTAGATATGTAGATTGATAGATAAATTCTAATGAAATCAGACAGAGACAACCCAAATGATACACTACAGATCGACAAAGATAGAATGATATATATAGAGAGAAAGAGACGGAAAGACAGACTGACTGAGATGGTGAGAGAATGAGGTAGGGACTGAGGAACAGACATATATGCTTATCCTCCAGGAAACATGAATTAATATTAGACAGAGAGATATGATGAGTCAGGAAATACTCCAATCTTTCGGATTTTACTCTGTTTCAGGTATAAGTCCACCAGGAAGCTGGCAATTCTAATTAACTTATGCCTAAAACCAAGTAATGTCCCCGGGGGATTGAAGCACTGCCATCATGACGCTTATATAAAAACAAAAGAAACCAAAAAGGTCTCTACAACTACAGACCTATACACCTACCCAACTGCGTATTCAAACTTTTGATACAAATCATCATCCATTTAATCACGATGCTAGATGAAAACTAACCACGGGAACGAACTTGCTTCAGAAGAAGCTGCTCGATCAGGGACCTCCAGCATTCGATAAATCAGCTGAATGAAAGGGCAGGAGAATACAAGTTGACACTCCATGTAGCCTTTATCGACTTCAAAAAGGCCTTAAACTCAGTGGAAAAATTTATGGTCATGATGGAAATCTTTTTACAATCACAGCAGCTGTTTTATCATGCAACAAAGACTTGGGACCCTTCCAGCTCAAAAACAGCGCAAGACAAGTTAATACCCACTAAACACAACTCTTCACAGTTTGCCTCGAGATAATCCTCTGAAACCTTGATTGGGAGAATTAAGGAATCAGAATAGACGATAAATATTTGAACAACTTCAGATTTGCAAACATCACCATTTTCGCTGAAAACCTACACAACCCTTTAGATGAACTAAACGAATAGAGCAACGAAATCAGCCAATTCATGAATTTCAGCAAGGCAAAGATTATGCGCAACAATCAAGTTAGAAAAAAGAACTCAAAGATCAAAATCGAAGATGCTACACTGAATGAAGTAAACCATCACAATGGACGCTGAATCTCGATGAAACCCTCAAAAGGAGAAAAAATCGTACGAAAAATAACTCCAGGATAGCAAACCTTTTGCAAAGCAAGGTCAGCTTAAAAACAAAAAAAACTAGAAGATCCCATTGATCCTAAAAAGAAGCGTATACAGCCATCAATTATCATCCTAATAGCCTTTTATGGAGCTGAAACATGGAACCTAACCTGCATATTGAAAACCATGCAACGTTCATGCAAAAGAATTATACTCAACCTCTCACGGAGAGACCACGTGACAGCACAATATATCTGGAAGAAAATAAGAGTTTGAAACATCATGATATCCATTAAAAAATCTCAAATGACCAAGGGGTGGTCATGATGCAAGAATGACAAACAACCGATGGACATCAGGACCCAAAACGTGGATCCCCAGAGATCAAATGCAAAACCGAGGCCGGCAAAAAACTAGATGTAGTACGCACTTGACAAATTCAAAAAGAACTGGCCCCACAACGACCACGATAGAGAAGTGTGGTGGATACTGGATAAGGTCTATGCCCAACGACGGACTTTAAAAGACTGATGATGATGATAATATGTCAGAAATATTCTGATACAAACACAGTACACTGAATAGATAGATCTTACCAGCAGATAAAAATCAATGAGGTATTATAATAGCTAGATTGAAATAGATTGGCGAATATAAACTCGTAAAATCGGAAAAAAGCAACTTGAATGGGACAGTGTGTCATTTGAAGTAGATAGACAAACAGATAGACACATAGAGAGATTGATAGATAGATAGTTGAATAGATACACAGATTTGAACATACGTAGATGAATAAATAGATTAATTGGTTCTCAAGAATGCTGGAAGGGTTCGGAATATCATAGATAGAAGCTCAAAAGAAAAATCTATAATTTTGAAAAGGTTTCTCCTTGATTGGGAAAGCGTTAAATCAAGAGAATTAATGGACGGGTTAAATTGCTCCCCCCCCCCAAGAAAAAAGTAAGATGGATAAATGGAAATCAGAAAGCGATTAATTTCATCTGTTTCTAAAAAGAATTTAATGCCACTTTTTACACTGTGAGAAGAAAAAATGGGGACTTATGTTGGAAAAGCGAGATGCTATCTCAAAAAAGGATGTTCAGCTGATACGAAAGAAGGTTTGGGCTAATGTGAAAAAAAAAGGTTAATACTGAAGGTTGGTTCATGGAAAGCAACTTTTTAAAAAAAGTAAGGCTGATCTCCAGAATATGGCAGGGTTTATGTAAAGAAAAGAGGTGTCTGATGTTAAAACATGGTTGACGGAGAAGTATGATTTTAAAAATAGGGGCGTTGTATTAAGAAAAAGGGAGTGAAGTAAAGAAAAAGAGACTACGATCAAAAAAGGTGCTATTGGGCAAAAAGTAAAAGAAAATGGTGTTGGATGTTGATCAAAAGGCTCAAAGTCAATATGGGGGGGTACATTATTTGACCCGATGAAATGAAAATAAACGTTGATTTTCAATTTTCACCTCCTAAATAGAAAGAATTTCACCTCATGATTCCGAAAAAAAAATGAAAATAAATGTTCCCTCTTCCACTTATTAGGACTTCTAAAAACAAAATAAAACCTTTAGATATAAGTCTCTGAAGGTCAAAAAATGTTTTTAAAAAAAAGTCACCAGTAGATAAAGTACTTTGCCCCATGAGGTAAAGAAAAAAATCATCTTTGATTTTTGCCCCTGACATGAAAAAAAGAAATCCCCTCACATTTTGACGCTATCAGATGGAAAAAATAGCACTCGATTTGGAGCCATGTAAGCGAAAAAATTGCTCCCGATTTTGTTCTCTAAACGTAAGAATAATTCCTCTTCAATTTTGACCCTCTATGCTGAAACAATATCTTTGATTCGATCCTTGAAAAAAACCCTCTCAACTTTGATTACTACAAGTAAAGGGGAAATACCCCTCGATAATGACCAATGAAAGTGAAAAAAAATCCCTCGCCTTCTGATTCTTGAAAGTGAGGAATCACTTCTCAATTCGGGCTCTTAAATGTAAGAAAAATCTCCTTGGATCTTGACCCTAAAAAGTAAAAATAAAAAAGGAAATGTCCCCTTCATCTTATCCCCCGGAATGGAGAAACCCCTACTCGAAAAAAAAGAAAGGAAAGAAGAGCAAAATCTCCCCTTTCGATTTTAACTCCAAAAAAAGATGAAATAAGGAATTTCCCGGGGAATTTAACCCCTGAAACTGAAAAATGAAAGTTCCTTATTAAATTTGTCCCCTGAAAGTGAAAAACATTAGTTTCTCCCGTGTGATTGACATTACCTCTGATCTCTAAAATCCATATTTTGAAAAAATGGATATTAACCGTTCTACATCATAGCATGTGCTAATTCAAAGTATCCCTATACAACTAATTAAGATCGTGATATGAAATATCCTAAAGAAATGTTTTTGCCTCTCTCTTAAAAAAGAAAGCAGTCTACATCACCTTTTGACTTCAAGAATTGAATTTTAAAAAAATGATGAGAATATTTTTTTATTACATCATCAAGAAGTAACTTTACCATTGATGAATAATCATAAGAATAGATACCCCTAAAACAATTTCATATGAACCCCCATAAAAATATATTTTGTGAGGATGATCTTCGAAAGCTGATTTGCATAAATATCACTTCCTGGCGATCGAATCCGTACCCAGAGTTAACGTTATGGATTCATATCAAATAGTTTCTTATATTGTAGGCGTTAATATTCTGAGAGACAGCCAGACGGACTTGTGGCGAATAGTAATAATAAGATTCTACCAAAAATAGTGGTATGACTAGATGAGAAGAAATACTGAACGAAACCAGATAGAGAAGGCCAAGTTGGAGAGTTAAAGAGAGCAGAGTTGCCAATTTTTTGGCTTTTTTTCATTTGCTTTAATTTTTCGAATTCGTGAGTCCAATGACAAAATTGACAATATTAGGAGCTTTTTAAAAATTTTTGTGATGTAATGTCAGGAGTTAACGAATTGTTTATTTTTCTGTTTTGTTTTTGCTTTTTTTTCATTTTCGAATTTGTTAGTTGACAATATTTAAATTTTTGGAAAATATTTTCATGTTTTTATATCCAGTGTTCCCAAATGTGATTTTTTGACTTCCAGAATCAAACATTGAAAAATCAAGTCAAAATTAGTAACTCCGATGATAAAAAGCAGAAAAAGCAAACAGAGAATTGGTATGTTCAGTCACCCAATAGAGACCGCCACATGACCAAGTGTTTTAGCAGTATGCCATATTAGGGGTGATCGATCGAAAAATGTTTTGAAGAAAAAGGTCACCAATAGATAATGTACTTCAACTAAAATCGTCGTTACAAACATCTTTGGCAGTATGCCATGTTTGGGATGATTAATTGAAAATGAATAATGAGCTGGTTGATAAATAGATCACATCTCTTGCTTTTGTTTGTCTATGATCACGGAAAAAATCGAAGCCTGAACACCACAGGACTAATTTAGCGTAAACTTGATCATCAGTAAACAAAAGGCAAGAGAAATAATCTATTTATTAATCAGCTCATTGTTCATTTTTAAGTGATCATCCCGAACACGGTATACTGCCAAAGACGTTCGTGACAACGATTTCAGTTGAGTCAGTGACTAGACTTTTTTTTTCTCTTTCTTCTGAATTGGCTTGTGTCTGTTAGACTTTGAAATATACACTGACCACTGGTAATAAATATCGGGTCTGGTCTTTCTAATTTGGGCGGAAATGTGAACGAGATACAGGGAGATTGATGAAGACTCTAGCAATTACGTACTAAGTAGGATGTTGATAAAATGATTAAAAAATTCTGAGGGATATCATGAATCACCGTAGTCAAAACACATGAATAACCTTAACCTAGCAACACTGTTTAAACTGGTCTATTGTGAGTAGTAGTAATTAGTATTACCTGGTGTAATGCCGCCTATTTTGTACAGAAATTAGTGTCACATTATTTTACTATGTTTGCAATCTCGTACCATATTAAGCAAAGCGAAGTAATATCACCATGGACGTCTCATAGCACAGTACTATTTAGCGAGCAAGCTGCACACAATATTATTGCTCACTAAATTGGTGCTGCATACTTGTAATCTTGTATCTGAGATATCCTCGATAAATATCAGTTTATTATTGAAATATCTACTCACAGAGCCCATTAGACAAACGGGTCTGCATTATACGCAGTTTTTTTCCTTTTAAATTGCCTTATGGATTGTCAGATTGAGCTGAAATTTGGTACTGGAGACTTTAAAACTAAGGTGCAACATTTATGTACATCAAATTATGAAAACTTGCCTTACGCTGGCTACGGACTCAGTTGTCCCTGCTTTGAAAACTGTTCCCCCATCATACCTTATAAATTGTTTGATTGACCTGATATTTGGCAATGGGCACTCTTAGACAAAGGAAAAACATTTGTTTAGGTGTTATGGATTAATTCTATGCAAATCAGCCAACTCTGGGTCTTCGATATAAATGGAACTATTTTTATATAATGAAATGTTTTGTTAATTTAGTTAATTGTGTTGGAAATAAAACCTGATTTTCAATGGAGTTTACGGCTAACTTAAAGATTATACGGAACTCCCATAAAGTTGAGCCAACGTTGTTGGTGCCAAGTTTATTTCATTTCCCCAATGATGATAAAAATGTTGTTAACAGAGTTGCGAATTTGTTTTTGGAAGCTCTGGTGTTTGGTATCATATGGAGGGATCACAAGACAGCACATTATAATGGAGAACAAAATAGGGTCAGGGATATCATAAAATCCATTAAAAATCAAATGGCAATGGGCAGGCTATGTTGCAAGAATGGCTAACGACTGCCTGACATCACGACTTGCAACAAGGATACTTATAGATTGGTCGGCAAAAGATACGATAACGGGACCGATCAGGCAGGTACGGGAGATATTTGCGCCGCGATGCAAGCAATAGAGAGATCAAGAAAATCTTAGAAAAGGTCTATGTCCAACAATGAACATTCAAAGGATGATGACAACAATGATGATGGTGAGGATGATGATGATAAATTCGTTAGTAGCAGTAAAACTTGGAAGTACACTCTGACCACAGGTAATAAATATTCACGCCACTCATTCTAATTAAGGAAAAAATGTAAACGGAAGACAGAGAGATTGATGAGGACTCTGGCAATTACGTACTTAGCAGGGTATAAATCAAAAGTTACCCGGATGTTAATTACAGACAATTCAACAACCGCAAGATAGAGACGAATTAAATCTATGCGATAGAAATGAAAATTAAACAAGCAAATCAAAATATAAAATAAAAAAAAGAATGGTAACTCAACGAGTGTGAAAGGGAATGGGGAGAGCTTTCGAAATAAATAAAACCAAATGTTGAATAGCTAGTCACTGGATGGAAACCGTCGCATGACCAACATATTTTGGCAGTATGCCGTCTTGGGGGTGATCAATTTCGGGAAAAAGCGATAAATATATGGACTAATTCTCTCACTTCTTGTTAAGATGTGATCACTAAAAGTGTCAGAATCTTGAAAACAACAGACGTGAGCTCGGCCAAAAAATAAGTGAACAATTTAGCATAAGCTTAAATTGTAAAATGAACCTGCAGCTTTAAGAAAACATGTTGGTGGGTTGGGCTGAAAATGATTTTTTTTTCGTCGAAAAAATAGGATACTTGAAATATCAAATATACATTACGAAATATATTAGCTTTAGGCTCCCCAGAGCCGATTCCCTGTCATTTTGATAGGTTTGTTAGTTAAATAAAAATGCTGTAGATGCTGAAAATCAACCACGTTGCAATTTCTGCGATCTAAACGCAACCAAAAACATCAATTTACGGATGAAAAACATCTAAAATGTTAACACTGGGCAAATGACGTAATTAACATTTCAGTATGTCAGTTGGTGACGACAATTGCTGCTACAGATGCTTTAGCAACTGTAAAAGAGATCAACAAAACGAAGGAAAGGAAAAACAAGGCGAATGTCCCAAACTTGCATTAATGAATCACCGTAGTCAGCGTTTGTACTTGATCTGATTATCGGAAAGTCATATGAAATCATACAAAGAATTATATGGGAAAAAGATCTTTCATCAAAAATTTTCTTTTTTTAATACCAGAGGAGGATTTGGGCGTTTTTGGTCCAAAATGTCCATAGAGAACCCGATGAGCGTTTTTTCGAAAAATAAAAATAAAATGTTTTTAGAAGGTATTTAGTCGTGTACTAGTGCGAATTTTTAAGGTTTTACCTCCAAAAATGTAACTAGGGGAGCCTGGACAGACAGACACATACACACACACACACACACAAACAAACACGCACTCATTCGAGCGAAGAGAAAAAAGAATGTGACTGGTTTGTCAGAGAATATGTGTAGCTACGGTCATTCAATACGATACACAAAGAAGTGCTAGGAATGGAACTAAACAGAGAGAGAGAGAGACTGAGAGAAAGAAAGAAAGAAAGAAAGAAAGAAAGAAAGAAAGAAAGAAAGAAAGAAAGAAAAAAAAAGAAAAAAAGAGAAAGAAAGAGAAAGAAAGAGAGTGGGGAACAAGGCAAAAAAAAGAAAGAGAAAAAAAGAGATTGGAGGACAAGGCAATGACATAGTATGAAAAGATGGGAATATTGGATTTTATAAAAGAGGAAAAACAATTGCAAAACTATGAAAAAGGTCGACGAAGTAAAAAAAAAAAAAAAAAAAAAGAGAGAGGGGAAAAAGAGAGGAGGAAGCAAAATCATGATGAAAATGAAATTAGGAAGCAAGAAGAGAAGGGAAATAAGTAAACAGCAAATACACAAGAAAAAAAAATCAGGCTCTGTTCAAAATACAATTCAGTAACTCAATATCCGATGTGTGATGCGTTAATTCATGAAGTGCTCAATATTTTCAACATTAAGTCAATCATTATCTCCTTTTTTTAAAGTTGACAGTTTTTTTCTTTGTTACCAACGCTGTCTATCTCTCTTCAACCACTCAGTCTTAATTAGATTTTTTCCGTTCTTAGAACTTTTGACTTACGTTGTAGATACAAAGGAAGGAGGGACTCGATGGGAAAAAAATCAGGAATTGTAAGAGACATAATTTGCAAAGAAAGTAAAAAGAATGAGGAAAGAATTTTAAGGAAAACTGAATTAGGAAACGAGAATGAAAGAAAAAGATAGAAAGAAAGGAAGGAAAAAGAAAGAGAGAAAAGAAGCTGAATCGTTTGAAAATTTACAAAGTGTGATAGAAAAGGAAATGACAAAATATGCCGTTGCAAATTTATAGAAAGAAAGAAAAACAAGAGTGGGAGAAATTACAGAGAAAGAACGAAAGGAAAAACTAAAGAAAGAACGAAAGAAAGAAAGAAAGAAAGAAAAAAAGAAAGAAAAGAAAGAAAGAACAAAAGACGGAAAGAAAAAAGGAAGAACGAAAGACTAAAAAGAAAAAAAACGAAAGGAAGAACTAAAGAAAGAAAGAACGAAAGACTAAAAAGAAAGAAAAGAAAGAAAGAACAAAAGACGGAAAGAAAAAAGAAAGAACAAAAGACGGAAAGAAATAAGAAAGAACGAAAGACTAAAAAGAAAAAAAACGAAAGGAAGAACTAAAGAAAGAACGAAAGAGAGAAATAAAGAAAGAAAGAAAGAAAGAAAAGAAAGGAAGAAAGAACAAAAGACAGAAAGAAAAAAGAAAGAACGAAAGACTAAAAAGAAAAAAAAGAAAGAAAGAACGAAAGACAGAAAGAAACAAAGAAACAATGAAAGAAACAAAGAGAGGAAAAAAGAAAGAAAGAAAGAAAGAAAGACAGAGAGAATAAAAGAAAGGAAGAAAAAAACAAAGAATGAAGAAAGGAAGAATAACAAAGAAGGAAGGGAAGAAAGAAAGACAAACAAGGAAGTAGAGATATAAAGACAAGCTTGGTTGTGCTAAATTTAAACTCTTTTGCTTCATTCCAATCGGAAAGGTAAACAAAACGGAATTCATTCGTTTTTACGATATTAAATACTTGAAACCGTCTCATTTCAACTCTGTTACTGGTAGTTCCTGTAAATACGTTTTGAAAACATCAGCAAAACAGATCGATCAGAGTTGTGCTTCAGAAGTGAGAATGAATTAGCCATCAGTTTTGACATACGTCACTGTGTCACTGTTATTCGTCGCATGACAACAGTGATATTGGGGTTGGTCATTGTCATCTGTCATTGTTGTTCCATACGAAAATAAACTAAAAATTCAATTGTCGGAGTTTGACAAAAAAAGAGAATCAAAATAGAGACAGAAAATATTGAAGATTTTGAAAGAACAGAGAGAACCGAATCGTGGAGGGAAAAAAGAAAGGAAGAAAGATCCCCAAAAGAAAAGTCGAATTTCTATGGAAGACCGGAAACAACAAGATGTAATGCAATTTTGCCAAAAAATATGAATAAAGAAGGTAATGCAATAAAAACAAGAAAAATTCTACCAACCAGATAAGAAAACTCAGCAACATTTTGAATCACATGATAAAAATTCTTTTCACCTCTCAGAAAAAATATTGACTAAAATTATATTTCTTTCGCTTTTTATCCATTTTTGCTCAAGGTGAAAGTTTCTTTCAGACATTTTGTCTCGCAATTTGGTTCATAGGTTCTGGGAATTTCTCACTTGCATACAGATATATAGAAGGTGTGAGGTGGCCTAGTAGTTACCGGTAAGGGAAAGAAAATCGGAATACAGAGTTCAAGTCTCGGTTGAGGTTGTCTGCTTTCACTTCCCACAAATGACAATATATACAATCAGATTACATTGGATATCGTACGACATTAGAAGTTAAGCTCCATCGTGCCCGGTTATTACCCCGTGCCGTGTGCAGCAAGATTATCCTTCAATCGTCTCAGTCTATGCTCTGTCGTCGATTAACAGACAATACCGCCAAATCGTGCACTTGTCATGCCTCATGGAAACACTGTTTCATTTGGGACACAGCGTGCTTTAGAGGTAACTGCTATTCCCCAATCGAGGTACAGCAAACATCAACATATTAAGGAAAGCCATGAATCCATTCACCCAATCTATGAGTGAATATCAGGGCAGTTGGAATCATTCGGTATTGAAAGACAATCTAACAAAGGGAAAGCTACTCTGACAAAGAAAAAAAATACGGGGTCGGGGCTAGGAACCCCTCCCCTATAAACCTGACATGCTATTGAAACTGCAGTAGGATCGCAGATGGTGCTTCACGCTCCACACAGGGTATACAGGAATAAACAAGCATGTACATATGTACTTGTAACCTTACACTCATACATGCACGGATATATACGCATATCTGAGACCCAAGTCTGCAGGGTTTTGACCATCTCAGCCATGTTAACAGCTCTCGAAGGAAAGAAGGAATCAGTAAACATTGATATCAGCATGACTACAGTGGATACCTCTCCAGCTGGTTAAGGAACTAAGCATTCACATACAGTTACCCATCCAGGTGATAATCTGACCTGATATTGCTCAACTTTGGTGATCGCATGAAAATGCAATTTGGGTGATGGAGACAGGAGACTTAGCAGACTGTTGTGAAACATGGAGAGAACGTTGGAATAAATATGAGGCCTCTAGGGTTTTTTTTTTTTTGTTGTTGTTTCTTTTAAGAAACCATAATCTAATTGGGTGTTCTTGTTTGAATAACAATTAATAAGAATTTACATAAATTACCGACAAGAAAGAATCTGTTGTGATTATGGTCGTTCCTGTACACGTTACATAATGATACATACATACAAAGAGTTCTTTAAGAGCTTGAAAAACGTGTAATCATGGCTGTATAACATCAAACTTGTTAAAGAAAAGTATCAGCGTTTGGTCAATATTTAAATAGAACACATCTTATCGATTAATGTCAAGAGCAACAGTAACAAAACGTATCTATTTACCGAGTTTTATATATGTGTATATTCCGAAAGAAGAATGTCTGATTTTAAACCTCTCACTGTTTGAATAGTCCTGATATCATATATAATTGATTCAAGTGTCTGAGTATTTTTTCATTGAAGCCCCTACATCCATTGGTCGTATTCATGAACACAAGTTCTGAAATGAAACTATCTATTTCTCTAGATGAGTGAAAGACACACACAAAAAATATCTGTGTACGTTAAATACATTTCTTTGAGATTGAATATATTTACTTCTGGCAAATAAGTGTCCATATTTTTTTCGTGAGAGTTTTTTTCTCATTCGAAAGGGAAATATATGTTCACAAATTCTTTTTACGGGTATTTCCCAAATATGTACGCTGATTTGTGAAAAAAAAAGGACCTGTAGCCTCACATTATTTTTTTCGAAATTTTTTCCTCTTTTGCTTTATTGTCGAACTCTAGACAAAGGCTGGAGTTGGCTTCCTTTTTTTTCCCCGTATTAAAAACAACAATCATTGCCTAAATCAAGGAAGTGGAGTATTCATGGTTGTTTGACTTGTGAAGTTAAATCAAACTGATATATAAAATTAACATTCCCCAACTGTTATTAAATATATATTATAGAAGATATGAAACATTCATTCAGATTGGTATGGAAATCTCTATAGATAGATATCAACTTCGAATATACATACGACTATTTGTAATATATATACATACACACACACACACGAACACAGACACAGACACACACACACACATATATATATATGTATATATATATAAATATATCTATATCTATCTATCTATCTATCTATCTATCTATATATATATATATATATATATATATATATATATATATATATATATATATATATATATATATATACATGTATATATTATTGTGTCATTCACAGACAGCTGTTTCGATGTATTACATCTCTTCAGTGTGGTTATAGACTCCCCATTATCCCATCCAGTACCACAAGGCAGGATTGAAACCTTCGTTTCAAAACTGGAGGCCGATATTCTCTTTCTCTCTGTGTGTCTGTCTGTTTGTCTCTGTCTCCCTCTCTCTCTCTCTCTCTTTATATTATATATATATATATATACATATATATATATATATATATGTGTGTGTGTGTGTGTGTGTGTGTGTGTATGTATATATATATATATATATATATATATATATATATATATATATATATATATATATATATATATATATATATGGGGGGTATAAATTTATGATTATATGTCTAATTTGAGTCATATTGTTCAGTTATAAGTATTCATCTATCTATCTCAATTTGTTCTCATCTGTTATTCCCAAATCATGAGTTTGTGCGCTCTTGGAGACTTGTAGATATACATGTCCTGCAAGGTACAAACGTGCCTAGATTGTTTTTCTTTTAATATTCGTAGAAAAAAAAAGTCAAAGCGGTTTATCAGTAAATATTATTCTCTGGCGACGTGAAAACGTTTTACATCAAACACATGAACTACATAATTCTTCCCCAAAAGCAATATCGAAATTGCTAAAGAAAAGGGCGGAGGAAAGTACATTAGAAAAAATGTTGACTCCCCTCAGTGATACTGGCAAAAATATAGACTACCTGGTCGATTACACAAACATACACATACACACACACACTCTCACACACACACAAACACACACAGAAAGCACACACTACGCACACACTACGCACACACTGCGCACACACACGCACAACACACACAAAAAGCACATTACTCCAACACACACACACACACGCACAGAGACGCACCAAAGACAAACACAGGCACACATACACACATCTTTTGTTGTGGCTAAATGAGCTTATCTGCAGCAACTATTTTCTGGTCAGCTTGGCATGAAACAGAAGAACCCTGTCTGCCCTGTCGTTTCACCCTTCTTAAATCCTCAATGGCTCATGGAATCTCAGGCAATGATGAGAGATATTTCGTTTGTTCAAATACTAATGGTCAGTTCAATATAAACGATAATTTATTTATATGAAAGGACGGTTTTATTCTATCAAAAAGTAAGCAAATCGAATAAGGTATAGAAAGAATCAATATTACATTAGGAATTGCAGAGTATGTTTATCCGTATCGAATTGTATATAAAAGGATTTTAAACAAGATTTATCATTTGTTTAAGATATGAGGGCCATTTGACAAAGATTATGACATGAGTGAATCTTTGCCCTTATTTCCAAACTGTCCGATCTATTCAGTGTTTGGACTTTTTTTTTACGTTTATGGATTATCTATATGCAACGATAAAGTGCATGCCGTTGGGATTTGATGGTTTTTCGTTCGTAGAGATTCATGCAGAAGACAATTGACCAATCTGCTAAAAGTCAGATAATCTCAGAGATAAGTTTCTGGATATGTATGCTGATCTACAGAGTGATGTATGAAATTAAAAGCATGTATAAGTGTGCACACACAAGAATAGATATAATACATGGATAGATATCAAGTATGGATCATTAAGCCTGTAGGCTACCCTATACTATCTCAATCCGTCTGTCTGCCTGTGATTATCTTTTTCTCTTTCTCTCTACCTTTCTCTCTCCCTCTCTTTCTCTCTCTCTCTCTATATATATATATATACACATATATAAATATACATATATATATGCATATATACATATATATATATACATATACATATATATACATATATATACATAATATATATATATACATATATATATATATACATATACATACATATATATATACATACATATATATACATATATATACATATATATATACATATATATACATATATGTACATATACATATACATATGTATATATATATACATATATATATACATATATATATACATATATACATATATATACATATATATATATACATATATATACATATACATATGTGTGCCTGTGGACAAAAGGGGGAGAGAGAGGGACAGGTATAAGTATAGATAAATATGTTAATAAATATATGAGTATGTGTACGTAGATATTTATATATTTGCATGTGTGCTTTATAGTATGTGTGATGGCGATATTGTGTTTATCCGTGTGTGCACACGCATTTGCAATATAAGTGGGAAAGTTCACTTTGAAATATAGAATTGCAGCATCATCTCTTCATCGCATGCATTGCATCTATTTTCAAATGTCCCTGAACGTATATAAGAAATATTGAAATAAAAGTGAAAACCGCCGACCTTGTCACTCACCTCATCAGGAAAAAAAAATCACGTTTAGTTGTCAATTTTTTTTTCCAAAATTTTTTTCTGCATCGATATTTTCAGTTGAATTCCTACCAGAGTAAAAGATGAAAGCTTGCAAAACATCAAACAGATCTAATACGTTAACAAATGTTCATATAATGTATTTTGGGAAATAGTCAGACAGAACCGTCAACAAAATTGGATTTCTTTATTTTGTAAATAGTTCTGACCGGTCATCTATCTATATATCCATATATCTAGCGCGTACAGGCTGCATCTATCGAGGTACAATTCTGCAATGTAAATTTATGCTAAATAAGTCCCTTGGTGTGTATCTTGCAGCATCAAACTTACTTTTTGAAAATTCAAACTTTTTCGGTTATCACAACGTATCAAAAGGCAATAGGAGTAAGTTATTCGTTGATCACCAAATTTTCAATTTTTAAAATTGATCACCCCAAATAAGGAGAGCTACCAAAGAGACGGTTTCTATCATGCGACTAACAAGACCTGTTTACTAGAAAACTTTTTACCAGTTAGTTTAGGATTTCTTTCTGCGTCAATATTTGCAGTCGGATTCCAACTTGATAAAAGATGAAAGCTAGCCTAACTACGAACTGATCTAATACGTTATTATGAGTTAATGCATTTTTATTCAGTATATTCAAAACTTTCCTCTCGATTGCTTCCAAAGAGGATCATTATAAGCCTTTTTTCTATACGTTTGTCATCTGAGAATAAGCGAGCTCACCATCTGGAACGCTGAATAGATATCCATTTAACTCTAATCTGCTTACATGATGTCTGTCGCACTTCAATGCTTCAGTTTGCCTCACAGGATAGGAAACTTTTTATTGGGGATAAGTTGTATAATATACCATGCAGATCTATGCATTTCACTCTTAGATGTTCAGGAATCACTAAATATCAGGAAATCAGATATGTTGTACAAAGAAAAGAAAATTAAATTACGAAAAAAGTTTTATACAGCATCATAGAAAAATTACCATCATATGTAAACATCTACATTCATGTACAAATATGTACATTTAAACATACAGGGTGTCTAAAAAATGTATGCACACAAAGAGTTAAGCCCCCCTAGAATTAAAAGTTCAGGCCAGTATATTTTTCCGGAAATGGACCATATATACACATGTTTCTCATCCTGAAAAACACTGATTTACTCTCCACTTATCCTTTAAAACGGCTATACTCATGTCAACGGTGTGTTTAATTTGGAGGGATACCCTGTATAGATTTAATATGCTTTATTTATTATATTCATTTGATATTATGAAATAACTGTATATTCACGCTAATCCTTATTTTCGTATGTACTGCAGCGGGCATAAGTGATGTCGAGCCCAGAATATCGGATCATCAGGCTATTCCGAAACACCAATTCCCTTAAGCTGGACATCTTTTTTGATCACCACTGTATACATTATTTAAAGCCATTTAGAGGAACAGCTTTATATTTATATATATATATATATATATATATATATATATATATATATATGACCCCACCACCCCTCCATCTACACTACCCCTAACATACCAAAAAATCCAATTCTACATCACTACCCCCTACCTTGACACACTCTGCCCTCCCTAAGACCAACTGCTGCTGCTTAACCAAAGACCTGATACCTATTGGTTATTCTCCCATTCAGCAGGAGGCCTCCAGCAGCCCTGACAACACAACTTACCCACAATGCATAGGTCCTGGCAGTAGACTCTGATTCCACATGGGACATTTTAATACACACAGCACACACCACTGATGATGGGAAGAATCCCGAAACATGTATGGACATTCTCCTCATATGGATTAATACACCTTACACCCAAACACCTCACTCCCGAGTCCGTCTCACTCTCTACAGTATACATTATATATATATATATATATACATATATATATATATATATATATATATATATATATATATATATATATATATATATATATATATATATATATATACATTATCCAATGCTATTATTACGAGTATTGAATCGTTAATTTTTCAGCAGTTTACTGATAGAAATTATGGCTATATTTTGTAAAAGATTTGGATTAATCAAGGAAGAGCAGACGTCTATCATAAG
This sequence comes from Thysanoteuthis rhombus, assembly GCA_963457665.1. Classification (NCBI taxonomy): domain Eukaryota; kingdom Metazoa; phylum Mollusca; class Cephalopoda; order Oegopsida; family Thysanoteuthidae; genus Thysanoteuthis; species Thysanoteuthis major. Next base: position 3,621,787 of record OY735239.1, on the reverse strand, counting down.
GAAAAGATTTATATTTGTGCAACAAAGATGGTTATCATAGGTTAGGGAAGAAACTGAAAAGCATTGACGGATTTATATCAAAGTTAGCACATTCATTACAAAATCAGTGTTTAGTGAGGCGACCAACGCTTATTATAAATTAAAAACCCTGTTTCTGCATAAATCAATCAAACTTTTGCATAATCTAAGCATTGTACCATTGTATTCGATTTCGATCTGTAGAATGTTTTTCGATTTCACCGTGACACAAGCTTTTATTGGATTGGTATCAGGGTTTTTAAAGTCTAAGTAATGATCGAAAATACTTTCTGGTACATAAGGGTCATAAATTTCTAGGCTATGTGACGGAGTGAATTGTCTTGCAAGAAAATCGGAGGCTGATTCTCAACTCTTCGGAGATATGGAACGATATCCTATCAGAATAGTTATTCAAATACTTCAGCGTTCATTTTGAAAAGCAGATAAACCAGAGGGCCATTGCCAGCTACAAAGATAACGCCTAAAACTACCACACGGCCATCTTTAAACTTAAGAATTTTGCTTACCATATACCTGTTTACCATCAGACCCTAGAAAGATTTATCACTAAAATGAACTTTGGCTCACTGTTCAGGAGTTCAAAGAATGTGATCTGTAGCATACCAATTATGTACTTCCTGGTTCCTAGGACGAGAGAGTGGCTTGACTGCAGTGAAGTAGGTTTTCTGCTCCAATTAGTCAATGTTAGACTGGGTGACTCGAAATTTTCAAACGGGGATCCTCATCTAAATCACGTGGAATCCCAGCAGCCGCCAAAAATCTGTCTGCCATGGATGTTCTTAGCGACATGCAGTCTTCGATCTTTGTAGCTCTTTGAAGTCGGCTAGTGTGCTTTTTAGCGTCTTCTAGATTTCTTATCACAGGTATTACTCTACGATCAATTCTTTGAGATTACGCAACATCGTTTGCAATAGCTTGCATTGACATTTCACTCTAGTGAAAATCGGTGATTTTCTCTTCTTCTGAGAGAATGATGCGTTTTCTCACTGGTGCAGTCATATTACCGGTGGTGTTCGTTCCAACAAAATGTAAACCATAAAAAGTATTTTATGATAGATATTAAACATTCTTTAAACTAATGCCAAAAAATGGGGAGGATTGGTCGTGCACTTTCAATGACTTTACGTAATATAGGTCAAACATTGTTATCAGGACAATGTGATAATATGTTTTGGCGGTATTATTTGGTTTGCTCTTGGATATTCCTTTTTTTTCCTCTATATTATAATTTGGGATCGTGACCCTCATTTGTTTGCTTTCGATGGTATTTCAATGTAATTTCTACTAATGTTGAATATGTATATTTATTCAACATTCGTAGAAATGATATCAAAATACTATCTATACATACATAATATATATATATATATATATATATATATATATATATATATATATATATATATATATATATATATTAACACATATTTTCAAAATTATCCGAAATGGTAGTAAAATTCCATCGAAGAGTTAAGAAACCCTATGCAGATTGCAATTTGAAGTATTTTGTTTTGTTTCAATATATATATATATATATATATATATATATATATATATATATATATATGTGTGTGTGTGTGTGTGTGTGTGTGTGTGTATATAATATATATATGTATATATATATATATATGTATATATATATATATATGTATATATATGTATATATATATATATATATATATATATATATATATATCAATTTTAGATTGTGACCCTCATCTTGACTGTTTTCGATTGTATTTTCACATAGTCTCTGCTAATGTTATATATATATATATATATATATACATATATATATATATATATATATACATATATATATATATATATACATATATATATATATATATATATATATATATAGAGAGAGAGAGAGAAAGACAAACAGGCTGAGAGAGACAGAGAGAGAGAGAGAGAGAGAAAGAGAGAGAAAAGGGGATAAATGGCCACCCTCGCTGAAGTTCATCAGTTTCTCATATTGAATTGAAGATCATGATGTTTCTTTTGAATAGCTAATCTATCTGGTCAGTTCAACAGTCATTAATCCATTCAACTCTTTTCCAATGATTGTCCTATCAGTTATCATTTCTTTGCAGCCGATTCGTATTTCCATTCTCTTTCAACCAGATCACAATGTTTCCATAGGGATCGGTTTTATAAAAAGTCATTGAAAGATAAGTGCTATGATTTTTTTGAAAATGTCATTCAATGATTATATTTACGCACCAAGCAATATAAGTTCAATATATTCAATAAATTCATTATATATATATATATATATATATATATATATATATATATATATATATATATATGTGTGTGTGTGTGTGTGTGTGTGTGTGTGTGTGTGTGTGTATTATATATATAGTAAAACGGTGGATCTGTTAATAAATTATTTTTTCTGCTTTTTGTTGAGTTGTGATTCCTGAAAAGGTGTGGATTTTCAAAATGAAAACAAGAAAAAAACGATAAGAAACTGAACAAGCCTGACAGCTGATGGATGCAAAATAAGGGATCATATGATTATGAAGTTACATTACAAATCGAAATAAAAATATTCAAACCTATTTCTGGATTTAAGAATGTTTTGTTCTCTTCTCTTTTCATAAAGATCAAACGTACAAGTTTCAAACCCTCTAGCTCCATTGGTTCAGACCATAAGCACAAAGTAAATATTGATAACTAATCAGACGGATGGACACAGAGATTTGAGCCCAGGAGAAACAATTTGTACCGTTTTAGTGACAAATTTTTGTCAAAAGTTTCTAATAGATGTAATACGTGTAAACATTATATTATTATAGTTTGCTAAGAGTTTGCTTGTCCGTTGGTCTGTACTCGCCAACCACAAAAACTACTTGGTATAGATACATGAAATTTTCTCTTCATACAGATATCATCCTTGGAAATTGTTTTTGGGAAATCATTCTCCGAATTTCAAAGTTCCAATCTAGGGAACGGGGAATGTCTATTTAAGTGAATATTCATCGATGGTAAAACGGAAGTGGGGGGGTTATTCTGTTTTTACTCTTTAGGTTGAAAATCGATGGGGAAGATTGTTTTCCAATATCAGTTTTCTACTTTCAGATATCAAAACCAGGCTTGAGGATTTTTCCCCCATTAGAGATCAAAATCAAAGGATTTTTTTTTTACTGTTAACTGCGGAGTATTTTTTTCCTTTTTTTAATGGGTCGAAAACTATCTTTTTTCTCACTTTTAGTGTTGATCACTTGAATTTAGGGGGATATATTTTTTTTTCTAGAAGTCAAAAATCGATAGTATTTTTTATTTACTGATAGGTGTCAAAATCAAGCGGAACATTTCTTTTTCACTTTTAGGGACTAAAATTGAAAAAAAAAATTATTTTCTTTGTGAGGGGGGCAAATTTGATGAAGAACTTTCATTTCTCTCTTTTAGGAGTCAAAATCAAAGGGAAATTTTTTTCCTATTAAGGACCAAAATCAAGGGGAATTTATTTTCCTTTTGTTGGTTTCAAAATTGTTGTTAGAGTCTTTTTCCTTTCTCTTACAATCTTTGCCTTTGACAAAAGGGGAACTTTTTGTTCATTTTCAGAAGTCACAATCGAGAGGAAATTTTGAAAATCGTACGATGAAATTTTTTCTCATTTTTAGTTGTCCCAAATCGAAAAGGGCCGTTCACTTTTATTTTTAGGGGTCAAAATAAAGTGAAAACTTAATTTTTCATTGGTCAAAATTGAAGGGGTAGCTTTTCCCGTTTCTAAACAACACTACCCAACAATCGTAGGGAACGGTTATTATATTCACTATTTGAAGGTAAAAATCAAAGGATGACCTTTTTTCCTCTTCTATCAGTCAAAATCGAGAGCAAACCCTTCCCATTAACCTCCATTATTGTCAGCGTCAACACCAAGCACCCTTTTTATTCGCTGTTTGCCTAATTCTCATTAGCTCCACTTTTTTTAATATTACCCCTTTGTAACAGTTGTCCCCCTTTTCTTTACATTCTGCCCATCCCCATTCCAAACACTGAAACAAATGTCATATACAACGATTATGTTGAAGAAGATACAACGATCAAAATCGAAGATGCAGAATTAGAGAAAAAAGACCAGTACATCTACCTTGGACAACAGATCTACATAAAGTTCTTGAGAGAAGAAATAGAGCGAAGGATATCTTTAAGCTGGCAAGATTTTGACTGGGCAAACCCAATTTTCATGAACTAAAAAAATCCTGCTAGCACAACGATGAAAGTTATACAACTAATCATCTGCCCTTATAGTCACCTATTGAGGTGAAACATGGTACCTAACCAAAAGATTAAACTTTAAACTGAGAACCATGCACAGATCACAAGACTACACAAATTACGCAGGTAAAATAGGAGACAAAAACTTATGTAAAAACCATAAGAAAATTTAAATGGCAAGGGTTCAGTCATTTTGCGAGAATGACAAACAACTGCAGGACATTATGAAATAAGATATAAAACTTTTTGATGTTTACCAAATGTGTGAAAAATATATGATTCTTTTTGATAATCCCGATTTGAGTAAGAAATGTGATGTGATACTTTTTGATATTTCCGAAATGTGTTAGAGATATTTGAGACTTTTTGATATTTCCAACATGAGTAAGAAATATGAAATGAGACTCTTTAATATTTCCCAGATGTCTAAAAAATATCTGGGACTTTTCAATATTCCCCTGATTTGTAAGACTTTTTAATATTTCCCCAGATATGTGAGAAATACGATATAAAACTTGCAATGTTTTCATAATGTGAAAGTCATGAGACTTTTTGATATTTTCAACATGTGCAAAAATATGATATGCAACCTTTCAATATTTTCTATATGAGTAAAAATATATGACACTTTTTGATATTTGCCAGATGTGTAAGAAATATGATAGGAAACTTCTGATATTTCCCAGATGTGTAAGAAATACGATATGAACCTATTAATATTTTCATAATGTGAAAGTCACATGGGACTTTCTAATATTTTCAACATGTGTAAAAATATGATATGCGACCCTTCAATACTTCCAAAATGAGTGAAAATATATGAGACTTTTTGATATTCGCCAGATTTGTAAGAAATATGATAGGAAACTTTCAATATTCCGCAGATGTGTAAGCCATATGATATAAGACTTCTTAATTTTTCAAACATGTGTAAGAAATATCATATCAAACCTTTTTGATACTTCCAACAGTTGTAAGAAATATGATACGAGACTTTTTAGTAATAATAATGCATCAGAAAAATTGCATAGAACTTTTTAATATTCCCCAAATCTGTAAGAAATATTATATATGTATGATTTTCACAAGCGTATACAGTCTATCCCTTCAATATACTGTTGTACAACGTATTGTAGCAGGGAATATAAGTGAACAAATCAAGTGCAAGTTCAAACTCTATTCCAACATCTTGTCCGATAGAACATGATTATTACAACTTTCGTATTGTACATAAAATATTTATAAAATTATGCACTTTTTGTGCAACTATATCATTTTATTGTCGTGGAATGAGCACCAGCGTATCTATATGAAGACTTTTCATTAAGACTTGTCAAGTTAGTTCAGTCAGGAAGACGGTGTCCAAGCAATTGCTTAGTGTTGTGTTTAAATCACGATGGGGACTGTGAATTTTGCATATCGATTTACATTCCTAATTCTGGCGGGGGATTTTCATTTTGTTCCAATACGAGAAAAAGTCAGCATCGAACTTGGTACTGAAGGTTTATTCTTCAGAAATAGGCACTGAGAATAAAATGTGCCTTTTCCATAACAAAACTAAGGAAAACAGATACCAGGTTCATTAATAGATTAACATACATATAAGTTTGCGTTAATTTGGCGCAAAGCCACGAGTATGGACAGCCCGATGAAGATAGAAACCACTGCAATACCGTGATAGCCTGTTAGAAAGACTTGCCAATTATCACGTTACGGTGGATTGTTCTAATTGGCATTTACTGAGCCTATCAAACAAACACAGGCACGGTACCCGATGAAGATCGAAGTCATTGCGACGGATAATGGTTTACTATTCTTGTCAGATGATCATTAAAGCACCCAGTGAAGCACCCTAATAGATATTTAGTGACCTTAGCTTACTCTGGCACAGGGTCAAAAATCCCCATCACCAAGTGAAGTTCGAACTTAAATATATTGATCTACAAGACACTGATCAATAAACCTTGACAAAGTTTCGTAATAGGTATTTACTTTGCTTACTTTAGTCGGGCACATGGCCAAAGCTGTTGAGCACTGCATAAAGGTTGAACTAACACTACTATCAAATTGTTGAGCAAGGAAAGATTGTTATCAATCACCATGCTAGTCAGTAATGGTGGGCACACGCAGAATGTTCTTGGTTTGATTTATGGTATAAGGGAGGATGGCAAACCTTTAGCAGAGCAAGCTCAAACTCTGAAAATAAGAAGATCCAATTAATCCTAAAAAAAAAAAAAGGTGTATAACCAATGCATCCTCCCAATAGTCACTTATGGAGCTGAAACATGGAACCTAACCAAGAGACAGATCTGCAAATTGAGAACCATGTAACATGCACATGAGAGAACTATGCTGGGCATTACATGGTGAGACCACAAGATAGCACAGTACATCCGAGAAAAGACAAAAGTCTGGGACATCATAGAAACCATTAGAAAGCTCAAATGGCAGTGGGATAACCATGTTGCATGAATGGCAGACAACCGATGGACATCACAATTCACGATGTGGATCCCCCGAGATCACATGCGCAACTCAAGCAGATAGTACATTACATGGAAAAACGAACTGGACAAATCCAAAAAGTACTGGCTCCGCGACGGCCATGGTAGAGATGTATGGAGGAGGTTTAAGTCAAAAACGGACGTTAAAAGAATGATGATGATGATGATGATGCAGGAGAATGGAAAACTCTTAAGATTGATTTCATCATTCAGCTGGCAATTGCGTATACTCTAAGCTGTGTGATCAAGGTGGAAGTATTCCTTCGTGAGGCTCACATCCTAACGAGAGGATGGTCATAAAAACTTGTATGTGTAAAGTTTTCCAAGGATCATCAAGCTAACGCATTCAACAGGAAGCAGGACTTAGTCGTCGGCTTCCAGACTCCTTTTGGGGTCGTCTCTTGAGAGACGTGGCACCTTCCCTTCACTTTTCATTATTTCAATCTGTGAGAAAGCTTGTTAACCATACTGCACTCACCAAATATATACAAGACTCAAATGTAAAAAGGGAACGAAAAAAAGAGGAAGATAAACTGATTGACAGAAGAGAAAAAGGGAAAGGAAGGAAAGAGGAATAACAAATGAATGAGGGAAGAAAGGCGAAGAGAAAAGAAACAAAGAGGAAATAAACAAAGGACAAAATGAAAATAAATCATTAATAAGTGAATGAATGAAAGGATGTTATTCTATCTTGAAGACAGACGTACTGAGATGGGGAAAAACTTCACAGACAGAAACGGAATACGAAAACGAGATTAATCCATCGACAAATAACAAACAAAGAAGAAAAATCAAGGATAGATCAATAGATGCGCATAGATTAAGAGAGATATATACATAAATAAACATAAACAGACTGATATAGATTGATAGATAGATATCAAAAGACTTTTACACACACACACACACACACACACACACACACACACATATATATATATATATATATATATATATATATATATATAGTACGGATCAAGTTAGCAATATAACATAAAATAATAATATAAAGCAATGTCTGATGTGATATATTTATTTCAGAGAATGCTCGATAAATTCAACTTTATACTATGAAAGTAAAGAGAGAAAGAGAGTGCAGAAACGTGAACTTGTTTGTGTAGCAAATCCACATTCTACAATATATATATATATATATATATATATATATATATATATATATATATATATATTATCGTGTCATCTACAGACAACTGTTTCGATATATCACATCTCGGTGTGGCTATAGACTTTATCCCATCCAGTACCGCGAGGCAGAATTGAAACCCTCACATCGGACCCGGAGATCGATACCCTACCACTGGATAGGGTGGTCAGTAAGGCTGAATTTGAGCTATACATTCATTTTACGCGGAAACTCCTCATCCACCAGAAAGCTCTATTCGTATGGAAGAGCATCACATAAGCTTACAATGGATGAGTTACCCCACTTAAAGAGTGCTCAACCCTATATATATATATATATATATATATATATATATATATATATATATATGTATATATATATATATAGACAAAGAGAGAAAGAGAAGGGAGAGAAAAAAAGACAGAGAGAGTGAGAGAGAGAAAGAGATAGATAGATAGATAGATAGATAGATAGATAGATAGATAGATAGATAGAGCGCGAGAGAATTATGAACAGGCTAGAATAGACGTGAATGGACTGAAATAGAAGGAGATATGAATAGACATAGAATGATAGATATGAACAATCTGATTGACAGATAGATAGATAGATAGATAGATAGATAGGTAGAGAGAGGGAGAGATCAACAGGCTTACTTATACTTTAGGGGTAGGTATATTTTTTAATAGGTTGATAGACGTATGTATATTGGTGGGTTGGTAGGTAATTCGGTAGTTTTGGACCGAGTGATATATTACATAAGTAGTTAGAGATAGCTTGGTACGATGTGTTGAATAAATACACACACATATATATATATATATATATATATATATATATATATATATATATATATATATATATATATATATGTACGTAAATACGTATTTACATGGATAGATATATAGATGTATGCATACAGATATTCATTGATTTACTGTTTGTTTGAATTGTTGATAAGTGCGTAGGCAGGATATGTACGTAGATACCAATGTATTAGTGTATGTATATATGCTGGCAGGTAAAAGGTAGGTGGGTGGGTCAGTAAGTAACTAGGTAGGTATGTAGGTTTGAAAAGACCAATAAAGAAATATGAAAAAATTGGTATGGTGTAAAGTTGTGTATATGTGTCTGCATGCGTGTATGTTGAGATGAACACATATTCTTGCATATTAGCGTATACGTATGTTTTACAAAAACAAGATTGAAGCCGACAATGATGAGAGTGAAAAACAAAAAATAAGGGAAGGTGATCAAAAACGAAGAAAGACAAAGAGATAGCTAAGAAGTAAAGGAAAATAGGGAAAAAAAAAAGGAATTGATGAAGGGAGGTAATCGAAGAAACCACGTGAGGAAGTTCGACGAAAGGATATTGAAAGTTCGAGGAGCCGAGATCCAACAAGAAAATCGATCTTTGAGAACAAGGAAATTCCGTTGATCATAGAAAGAAATGGATAAAACCACTGTATCTTCCCGATAGTTGCCTCTGGAGCTGAAAAATATAATGTAACCATGAGACTGACCCTCAAACAGAAATCCATGCAACGTCAACATAAGGAAATTATGCTCAAAATCATATGGAGAGTACACAACAACGCGGCGTATCACAGAAAAGGCAGGGGTCAGATGTATCATAAGAACAATTAGAAAACTCAAATGGCAATGGGCTGGGCCTGTTGCGAGAATGCCGACCAACTCCTGGATATTGCAACTCGTAACGTGAATCATAGGCAAAACAGTGTTGGCCAAATATGGGATGTCAAGACGAACTATACGCGTTCAGAAAGTATTGGCTCCGCAATGCCTATGATAACGTAGTCTGTCGAATCTTGGGGAACATTTATGTCCAACAACCGATGCTAAAAGGTCGATGATAATGAAAGGACATATGTATACTGATGTGTATCAATGTTCTCTACTTGAACCCCTATTGAGGATATTGTGGGATTAAGAATCAACGGATAATTCTTAGTTACATCAACTTCCGGCTTTCTGAGCCTGTCGAAGCTTTGTCCTGCTTACTGTACGTGGTATTCTGCAACGATCAATCACATAGCTTCTGACAAGGCTCGACGTTGCTTAACTTCGGTGATCTAACAAGAACCAGTGTATCCTTTGTGATTCGACGGTTACCACTTCGCTGTGGTGAGAGATTATACAACCCTGATTCTAACCCTTGAGCTAAGTTCTCACCGGTGAGGTATTGAGCACCGTTTTTGAAGTATCCGGTACGACTTAACTGTAGATTGAACAACGGTCTACTGAATTAAAGGCAAGCGCTCTACTACAGGGCCACAATGAAAGTGAAAGGGAAGATAGAGGAAATAGAAATAAAACAGACAAATCTGACAAAGAAAATAATGATTTTACTTTCGTTTCTCTAAATCTGACAAGGAATAGAAAAAACTAAAACAAAAATAAAAGGACAATCCTTTGAAAATACGCATATTTTGTTTCATGGGTGAAAAGTTGAAACAGAAACAGAAAGGAGCTAAATTTTTATCGAAAAAAAAGACAGGAAAACCCACTTTGCATAAACGTGAGGCGAATGCTAATTTGAGTTAAGAGTGCCTAGTTCTTTATTCCGAACATCAATTCGACTTTGTGTATATTATCCGCGTATTTGCCCAAAACACGCTCAAGGATACGAGCGACGGCTTATTTTAATGGGCTTTTCTTTTTATAATCCTATGGCTGCTTTTATGATCATATCCTTGAATATATTATCTTCTACATAGCTTACACATCCACATGCACACACAGAGACACAATATGTATATATATATATATATATATATATATATATATATATATGTATATATATATATTCAATGAGTGCAAAATTTATCCAATACATTGCAAAAAAAGTACATTTTAACATATACAGCTTAAAAGTTTAGAATAAGGATTTCTGACTTTTGTAAATAACTTTTCAATGTTCGATCTCGTTTTATGCTTGTATTTGGTGAATGAATTTTGATCTCAAGTCCAAATTCTCTCAGGTTTGAAGCTGTTTGAGTATGTTAAAATGAACTCTGTTCATTTGTATCGGATGCATTATGCATCCATTGTATATATATATTTGGGGGGAAAAGAAAAATGCTCTCAATCCAAATCCAAACGCAATGTTTTCTCCACCCAAACTATCATCTGTGTTCTTTTATGCAGTTCCAGCTTCTTCTCAAACCATTTTTTTTGGCTCTGATGCTCTGAAAAAGCCTGCTATTTAGGCAGAACGTAAGCAATTACATTCAATAAAGAATTTGAGTCTCAAGTGTTTTTTTCCTTTCTACATTGACAGTTTTCCACAACATTTTAGCGGATATACACACACACATACATACAAACACAGACTCTCTCTGTCCTTCTCCGTCTCTTTCGTTCATTCCCTCTGCCTCTCTTTGTATATGCATGTATAAAGAAATGCATATATATGATCCGACATAATGATTACAAATTGTTTTATATTAATCATAAACCTATTTGAAATGATATCCCTCCATTACACGCTCAATGTATCACATTTACGTTGTTTTTGTCAAGTGATACATTTACTGTGTAATGACGGGAGATTATTTCAAATAAGTTTCTATATAAAATATGTCATTCATAATTATATATGTATCTATACACACACACACACACAGATATATATATATATATATATATATATATATATATATATATATATATATATATATATATATATATATATATATATATATATATACATATATATATATATATATAGTCTAGGAAGCTTTGCAGCTCTAAGCACTAAGCACTTGAAAACATTTTTGATGGATTTTTTGTGTCACTTCAGTCACCCATTTCTCAATATCTGTCGATGCAATTTATGTCATTTTCCAAAGTTGTTCTTCATTTGTTCCCCCTATACTTTGTTATTATTGTACAACGTATACATTGTATTTTGTGGGGATCATCGGCTGTTTATCATGTAACCGTTTTGGGTTTGAAAACAAAACAGTTATATCAACATGGCCCCCTAGCAGTGTTGATCAAACATCACCCTCCCTTTTCATATAGTTTATACCATACGTGTAGTTTGTAATATTGTATGAGGTTTTGTATGAAGCATATATTGATATTATTCTAAAACTCCATATCTTTTAAACAATGCGTACCCACGTAAGTTATCCTAAAAACGTTTTGAACGATGAAGGATCAGCAAGTAATTGTCAGAGCCCGCTTTTCGTGTCGTTTGTATTGAATGTTCACCCATGTGACTATTTAATCAGTTTTTGTCGATTGTAATTCCTGAAATAAAAACCAGCAGAGGTCCAAAATTGCTAGTTAGTCAACCATTAAAAGATTGCACTCGCAGACCTTAACGAACCGTTCGACTTATTGTTGGACCGAGGTCATTGTAAGGAGACATGGCTTCAGTAAACTCTCAATTGACATAATAGAGGGGATAATAACACTCCTTAGAGACAGAATATCAAGCATGGAGTGGGCAAACGGTGTTGATTGTATCTAAAGGTTTGAGCAAGCATAAATAAAATGGGAATGTTGTAACGAAAAACGTACAATACTGGCTTAAAAAAAACTCAAAGCTTGAAATAGATACATTAAAACAAATAAAAACAAAAATGGGCCGAAACAGCAGTCGGTGGAAGAAGTTGGCTGGAGATTATGTACTGAAAACCCGATACCAAAACTAACACTAACTCTTAAACTGGAGAAAGAGAGATTGCAATTGGCAAAAGAGAAGCAATAATGGAGTGTAGATGATTGGATGAGAGTGATATTCAGTGGTGGATCGTGAGTATATATTAACCAATGTGATGATGCTGCAAACTATGCCTGGTACTATTCCATTGAAACATATAAAGATGACCGCCTGACGTCCCACTGATTTATGATATAGGGGTTGTATGTTAGGTGAAAGATCAGGGTAGATGACAACCATCACCTAAACAGCAAAAGCACTGGTACACATTGAGATATCGGACACTTTTCTCATTCCACGAATAGAAAATAGGAACGGTGTTGATAAATTACTTGTTTAATTTGATGATACATTTTGCCACAGAGCAAAGAATGTTAAAAGTTTTTTCCTCGGGGAAAGCATATCAATCAAGTGATATGGTCGGTGAACATTTTGGATCTCTGTCCAAAGGAAAATTCAAGGTGGAAATCTTTAAAAAAAAAAAAAAAACCAAACAAACAAGGTTTCATCTTTCCACGATTATTCAAAAAAAAAAAAAGTTGAAACCAGCCTGATGGAAAATTTTGTTCTTCATTAGTGAAGTCCATGCCTCATAGAATTTAGGACATCATAAAAGCCCAGGGAAAAGCGCAGAAGCCGTAATCAGGATTTTTCTGTTGGTGATTCCATGATATTTTTCTGTTAATTGGACTATTCTCAAATTTGATCCGGACAAAATATGCCAGTAATTGAGATATTTAGATTTAATTTGTTTTAATTATATTTCATGAAGCCAGGATATCAAGTTATGAAACAAACGTTATTTTGTGTCATGTGTGTATTTGTTTAGTTGAACATTCTCCAAGTGTATCCATTCCATAATCATCATGAGTAGCAGAGAGACGGATAGATAGATGAGTGGCACTCAGTGAACGATCAGATTGAGAGATAAGTAGACAGATTAATACATAGATAAGTAGATAGGTAGGTAGGGACTTATGAACATATTGAGATTGATAGGATCGGGACTTAAATTCATTGATAAATAGATACAAAAAGGGTGATATATATATATATATATATATATATATATATATATATATATATAGAGAGAGAGAGAGAGAGAGAGAGAGGGAGAGATAGAGAGAGAGACTGACAGACATACAGACTGATAGACAGACAGAAAGAGACAGAGAGATAGAGACAGATAATTAGGGCAAAGAAAAAGATGGTTGCACACAAGCAGTTTGAATACATACATTATATATATATATATATATATATATATATATATATATATATATATATATATATATATATATATATAGTGAAAAAGAGATGGATACGAACAGTTGGAGATGAAGAGATAGATGATTAGATAGATACATCAATAGATATTTCATGAGTGAGAGGGAGACATGAATGGACGGGCAGATACTCATTTAGATACAAAATTATTGAAATGATGAATACAAATGAATAGTCCGAAAAAGATAAATATATTGATACAAATAGATCGAAATAGACTGAAATACAAAGATAGATTGTTAAAAAAGATTGAAATAGATGAATAGATATGATAGATTGAAATTGATTGATACGGAAATGTCAAAATAAAGAGATAAATAGATATGGATATACTGGAATATATAGAAAGATTGATATTAAGAAAATATTGTAAAAAAATGATGTGTAGAAATGAATGGACTGAAATGGACTGATATGTTGATACGAACAGATTGAAATAGATAAATGTATAGAAACGAATTGACTGAAATAAATACATTGTTACGAAAAGATTGGGATAGATGAATGGATATGAATAGACTGAAATATATAGATAGATAGCTGAGATAAGATCGGATTAGATGGATTAATAGATATGTGCATATATCAAGATATATAGCGATATAGGTGGATAGATAAATTGACTGAGACCAAATACGAAAATATTGATATAGATACATGAATACAAATTGGTTTATCAAGATAGATAGATAAATAATTGTGAATTTACTAAGATAGATAGTTACATGAATAGATTGATAAATACAGAGATAGATAGATAGATAGATAGATAGATGGATGGATGGATAGATAGATGTGAATTTACTAAGATAGTTATATAGATAGATAAATACAGATAGATAGATAGATAGATAGATAGATAGATAGATAGATAGATAGATGTGAATTTACTAAGATAATTATATAGATAGATAAATACAGATAGATAGATAGATAGATAGATGGATAGAATATGACGATGATAGCACTCAGCTCAAAATTAGTCATGCAAAGGAAATTGATAATTGCCTCATTCGGAATTGCTGCTTTATATCAACTTGCACAAACGAATAGTTGGAGTAATTGTGCGTAAATTATCACATGGGATTTCATGTTGTAAAGAACAAGGTCTTCGCCAAGTACAAATCGATAAACTTTCTATTTGAAGAAGCATTTATCATTAATAGAACATGGTATACACGTCAAGGAGTTCATTTCTTGCAAAATATACTAAAAGAAAAAACTATTTGTGTTACTTTGTGCGCAAATGTATGTATTGTAATATATATATATATATATATATATATATATATATATATATATATATATATATATATATATATATATATGCGCATGTGCACATGTGCCTGTTTGTGCATCTATTAGCATAAATATGTGCACAATTGATAGCAAGTCGATTTGTTTATACGTGAGTAATTTTAATTATTGAAAATATATATTAGGATGTTCAGTAAATAATAGATGTTTTTAATGATTTAAACTTGTTCTCCTGACTAGTTTACACTGATTTAGAAGTCTCTGTACATGGTATAGACCTTAATTCACAGAGGTATCCGTACATGGCTCAAACCATTATTTTCAGGGATATCTGTACACGGTGCAGACCTTTTTTTTTCGGCAGTATCTATACACGGTGCCGACCCTTTTTTCAGATTCACGGTGCAGACCCTTATTTTCAGAGGTACTTGCACACGGTGCAGACCCTTTTCCTGGGGTATCTATACACGGTGCAGACCCTTTTTTCAGAGGTACTTGTACACGGTGCAGACCCTTTTCCAGAGGTATCTATACACGGTGAAGACCCTTTTTTCGGAGATATCTGTACCCAGTACAGACCCATTTTTAGAGGTATCTGTACACGGTGCAGACCCTTTATTCCAGATGTACTTGTACACGGTGCAGACCCTTTTCCAGGGGTATCTATACACGGTGCAGACCCTTATTTTCGGAGATATTTGTACCCAGTACAGACCCATTTTTAGAGGTATCTGTACCCAGTGCAGACCCTTATTTTCAGAAGTATCAGTACACAGTGTAGATCCTTATTTTCAGAGGTACCTGTACACAACGCAGACCCTTTTATCAGAGGTATCTATACACAGAGCAGATCCTTCAACTCAAACATATAAAAAGAATCGTTCTCATCGAATCACAAACATCTCCCTATTAACCTCTCATGAAGCAAAAGAACGGCCGCAAATCGTACTGCAGCATCAGTTCCGTAATTGAGATTCGTGTTTTGAAGATCAGGGTGGTAGAAGACGTCAATCTGCAATTGAAAATGAGCAATTGGAGATGTTGGTCGAAAAAAACTACGTCAAACTGTCAGAGAAATGTTACTGATACTGGATGTTGGTATCTTGATATCAGACCATGTAAAGCAAATTGGTAGAGTGAACAATAAATTTGATAAGAAGATTGAACATACAAGGACCCACCACAATTAACCGTTACCCCTGCCCCCGCTAGCCGAGCGATTCCAGAAATGTTCAGGCCCAGTCTTCTGACCAGAGAGATCTGGCCCATATCAACGTCACTGAAAGATCTCTTTTCGCCTCAAACATATCAATGTGAAGTACTTTAATCTGTTTAGCCTGCTTATATACCCTTGACCTTGACGTGTAAAGTTGTTACGAGACTGAAGCTGACATCCTTGCCACATATCACTGTTCATAATGTTTTGGCCATATCTCCTAAACACATAAAAAGTGCATACAATACTGACACACCTATATACTAGCAATGTGTCCTTCTGCCTCTCTCTGTATCCATTGATGAAAACACATATCATTTACATATAGTACAAAGGATTTGAATAAGTGTGTACCTCGGTACATCATCAAAATGATCAGCCATTCTATCTCTACTGCTGGACAAAGGCCTTTGTCATCACTTCCAACGACAACAGTGATCGCACTAACCAATGCCATGTCTTACCAACACACCTCTTCATTTTTACCGTCCTTCTTGTCTGGTCTTTTCCTACTGCATCTACAGTCCCATGCACGCCGATCTATTCGCCCTTTATTCTATCTCTCATCCCATCTTCCTGCTTAATATCCAGTTCATCTTCATTTTTGTCGCTTGATTGCTTGTATAATAACACTCATTCTGTCCCGTCCCAATCATGGAACCATATCGATATCTACGCATTATTCCTAACATTGCTCTTCCCATTGCCCTCTTGACTATTATAAATTTGTTTGCAAGTGATTTTGTTAGTTCTTAGGGTTTACATGCACACGTCACTGTTAGTTTTCTTAATCGATAGTATACAATCCGTTACCACTCTATTGGTAATATGGTTTTCAGTATATCTCTATTAACACCAATTGTTTTCCAACCAATCGTTTTTTCGACGCTATCTATCTACCTACAGTCACACACATATATACGTACATGCAAGCACGCACGTGAAAGCACATGCACACACATAACAGAGGCACACTGTATTTCCTTTGTCTATAAGGAAATCCATATCAATTCCATTTGGTATGCGTAAACAAATCGCAATCTCCCGCCAATCTGACAGTCCATAAAACATGATAGCCTATCGTCATTCTGAACGTAGTATCAAGAAGCTTTTAACTCTCTATCTACGGGCAGAGAACTCTTTTCACCTCTTTTCACCTACTATAGCTGTGAATAAACATGTTTGGTAAAGTAAACCCAGATATATAATGGCAATCTAAAAGTATTTGACCTTCTAGGATTTTTTTGAGAACTCTTAGCAGAAGGGTTGCATACTTACACCAGTTCCACTTTTCAATTTTTGGCTAAATATTTAAAACATGATTTTTTTAATAATTAAACATAACCTATTTGAACTGTTTTGACTAGGTCAATGGCATGATCCTTTTAAAAATTCATTTACTCTACAGATTGTAATGCAACTAAATAGGGAACATTCATGAGTTATTTGCCACTGTACGTGAGGGTTGATAAATGTTTTTATTATTAGAACCTTTATATTATGATATAAATAAACGATATATTGATGTTTGTGTGATGATATATCGATGTATGTATCGCTTGCACGCAGATGTACCTACATTTTTTATGACTTGACATTTTCTGAATGACGGATTGTATGCAAAAGAACGTCGATTTGGTAACTTTCCCTCATGACTTTGAAATCTTCTTCCGATAATCTGAGTTTCGGATGATTGATATTTGGATAACCAGCATTCCACTGCAACATAGAATTATACATATATATATATATATATATATATATATATATATATATATATATATATATATGTAAATGAACTTTCGAAAACATATTAACTCTTTCGAGCAGCAATAAAGAATATATCTATATATGTATGTATATATATTGTAAAAGGATGATTGTTTGATATATATATATATATAATATAATAGGACAATTGTTCCATATATATATATATATATATATATATATATATATATATATATATATATATATATATATCCTGAATTTGAGAAAAATATGTATACTTTTCGAACCAGCAACAAGGAATACGATTCAAAAACTGAAGAATTACAATGAACCAACAAACATAGTATTCTCCAAAACCTCTAGAAAAGGACAATTGTTTAATTTATGTGTGTCTGTGTGTTTGTAAACAGCTCTATCGGGGAAAATGCATCTGAGCACCTTTCAAAATAC
>OY735239.1:3595736-3598236 GCA_963457665.1 Thysanoteuthis rhombus | reverse complement strand
TTCTCCCATTCCCCCCAACCCCAGTCAGTTTTCCGAAAGATACCTCCAAAGCTTGCAGTGAAAAGATTAGGTAATATTGAGTTCCCTTGTCTTACTCCTTTCCTGATTTTCATCTTGCCTGTATTGCTATGAAGTCTAAATATCGCTGAACGTTTTTCGTGTATAATCTGAATGGCTTGTGTATAGTTTTCGAACTGAGTTGAAGACTGCTGTGTGTTCTAATGATTAAAACATTTCTACATACATTTTTGTATTATAATGTCTTCTGAATAAGTCGATTTATTGAGCATACCTTTGCATATATATGCATATATATATATACATATATGATTAAGAAGAATGTGTACCCAGTGAATGTCAACAATTCGTGCCTAATGCACCCTCCAACAACTGTCAATACGTTTTGTTCTGAGAACAAATCGTATTGCCAGTTCCAAAGAGTAAAAGCCTTGAATGCACGTGGTTGAATTCCTCTTTGCTCTGGTCTTCTAACCGGTGAACTTGTTACTTTTTAGGCCCCAATATCTCGACCCAGTTATCTTCTTTATACCTCTCCAAACTCGCGGCCGACGTTATACCTTCCTTCACCGTGAATATATATATATATTGTCTTGTCACTTATCTCCCTTGAGGTGAGTATTTGTGAGAATTTTAAAGCTATTGAATTTAAACTCTGCAAGTACTATTTTGGGCGATCATGAAAACGCTGCGTCAATTAATTCGTCCATCTAGCTCTTTTTTGCACCTATCTGCCTAACCACCGTTTCATAATCTACCTTGGTCGACTATACCACTCATTATAACAGGCACGACTCACTAAGCTCAATTCGATAGATAGACAAAACAACATTGGAACTTTTACGGTACGTGTTCCTTAAATTAGTATCATTTCCTATATATCGTTTTTACGCCTAGGAATAAGCTAAACTTAACAGGCCTCTTCTCTTTTCTCTTCACACAATTGAATGTATCAAGGTTTCCATTCCATGTATTTCATTTACATTCTTCATTTGCGAATCAAACGTATCTATCATTTTTTATATCCAAATATTTGTATGTGTCTTTTTACTCCATTTGATATCTTTTTCTAGATTTGTACCCGGTGCACATGTTCTCAATACATCTACCTTCTTTCATCAACATTTCCAGGGACGTTGCTGCAAACACCAAATCATATGGAAGCTAAATCTTTTGTCTATAACTACATAATCTTGCCATATCGCACCAACGGCTATTATCTACTCTCCCCCACACAATGTGAGGACAATAACCCTTACATCAGTTATCATACGAACTTCAAACTTACCATCTGCATGTTTATATACATATATATATGCGATAAAATATACGATAAACAGTATGGTGAATATATATATATACATATATATATATATATATATATATATATATATATATATATATATATATATATATATATATATCACGTTGAAATAAACTAATTGAACAGATATAGACTGTTAATGTGTAAATAAATATATAGAGAGAGACACGAATAAAACAGATAACACTGAATGAGTAAATAAATATGCATAGAGATAGACGAATATCTGCTCTGTTTCTTCTATTGCATATATATATATATATATATATATATATATATAAATTATGGTTTAAAATCAAATACAGAAAAACATATTCTGCATTTGAATGTTCTTTACCTTATTAAAGCATTTCAATGTAAAATTAATTTATAAGTTTTTAAAAGATGAAAAGTTCAAATCAAAATTTTTTAATTTAATGGAATAAGTATATTTCAAATGTTCGTAATCGCCTTTTGGAACGCCACTCTCTATACACACTTATACATACGTGTGTGTGTGTGTTTGTGTGTATGTGTGTAGTGAAATGAGTACACAACACGTTTGTGTTTTTGCCTTCCGGGCTTCCTCTGGCAAATAAATCGAATTATCCACGAGAAGAAGCCCGAAGGGCAAAAATATAAACAGGTTATAATAAATCCATCAATATAATATATCTATTATTTCACCATATTCGAAACTCTACTCTAATCAAATTTCTTTGTATCTGGCACTTTTATGAAATAAACCCATCACACGATGTAGATTGAATCAAACACTCCTTCACTTATATATATATATATATATATATATATATATATATATATATATATATATATATATAGGATTACAGCAACAGTAATGGAGACGGAAATGAATAAAAAAATCTCACTCTCTCTTTCCCTCTCTCCCTCTCTCTCAGATGACGTCAGGGAATTAAGTCACAACCCCAGAGTCTTTCTTTACAACAGCTAATTATTCAAACTACGGGAAGTTAAACCACATTATCACGGCTTTATAAAATGAAAGGGAATCTTAATAACGTGTCAAATTGAAAAACCTTGACTGAATGAAGCAGAGAATTCCCCACTGTAATATAACCCATAATTTCCATGTAATATTGATTTTTTTCTCACTCTAACCATAAGAAGTACTGAAAGCCCTATAATGAAGAAATAACG
>OY735239.1:3583236-3590736 GCA_963457665.1 Thysanoteuthis rhombus | reverse complement strand
GAATGTAATATAATAATGGTAGCAGTTCTAAAAACGACGATAACTACACAGGGAATTCAAAAGAGTGATACAAAATATCGTAGCCAAAAGATCATCGACATGGCTACACAGAGGAAACAGGAAGAGAAAAACCTCCCCAAAAAAACAAAAACTGCATTGGGACAAATTATATCAAGACAGAGATTGATAGAACCAAAACATTCAGCAACAGCTGCGTACGCAGAGAAATGGATAAAACTGTAAACCAAATACTTAGTGAATATAGCAAACTGGCCCAAAAGGAATACAACAACATATATGACAGGGTAGCAGCTGCTATACACAGGGAACTAAGCAAACGACAGGAATTCGACAATGCAGACAAATGGTATCAGCGGAGATTGGAGGCTATCCTGGAAAATTGGCCACAAATTGCTCGGGAATTTTGGAACTCCAACCATCAATCCAATCCAAAATAGGGGACCAAACATTGACAATCGTGGTCATGGGAAAGAAAACCTGTCAGAAAATAGACGTGGTCGTGCCTTTGGATCATCAAATGGAGAAAAAAAGAGAGTGAATCCTCGGAAAATACGAGGACTTGGCAAGTGAGCTGAAAAAAATGTGGAGCATGAAGTTCAAGGATGTACCAATGAGACATTAGAAACAGGACATGATTGAGGATTAGCTGGCTGCAGCATTACTAAAGCCTACACCAATACTCAGGAGAGTCATGGAAATATGAGACTTACGACCTCGAATCTTCAGCTAAGGCCTAAAATCAAGGATGAAAAAGACATGTGTAAGAAAAGCTTGGGAAGGACAAAACAGGACAAATCACAGCGCTGATATGATGTATGGGAAGGCTGAAAGGAGGACTGAGGACCTGATGATACATAATGAGCCTTCAGCAACACCCACCAGGCAACTGATATGAACCTGCAAACCACTGCACTGCTGAGGACTTTGAGAGTGTCGAAGGGAGGGCTGGGGATTTGAAGATACTTACAGGCAACCTGTCTTCAGCAACGCTCACCAGGCGACTGATGTGAAATTACAAATGATGATAATTACCAACCATACCATCAATGATGAAAAAATAGACCTGATTATCTTAAATAACGAAAAGAAGACCTGGCGGATCGTGGATGTGGATAGGCCAGCAGACCATTGGTTGAAGACGACCGGAAGTGCAAGCTAGGAACTGTAAATTTTGACATAGCCACATCCAATGGAGAAGAAGATAATCTGGTTAGGCATTAGTCGAAATATGAACTATAAATAACTAAAACAATTAAGAGTTCAATTGTCTGAATAGCTTCGTAAATATCTGCAGAGATACTTTAAACCCATTTTCTTATGGTTTTATCAGTTCTAAAAGTATATCTGATACCTTTTCGAAACTGTGAACCAAACTGTCAACATCATCACTATCATTAGCAACATCAGCAGCAGCTGCAGCCTTTAAGCGTACATCATTAAACCTTGACCCTTCTCAAGATTCACCGACCTCTCATCATGTGTGTCATAGAGCCAGTATTCTCTGAACTCTTTAGTTTGTCACTACATCTTATTTTTTGTTGTTCACAATTTTGTGTATGATATTAAGGCATCCATATTGTGAGTTGTGATTTATGACGTTTAGTCAGAATCCATGATACAGGTTCAGTCAACATCAACATAGGTTTTTTTCAGTATTTACGTTGGTCTGGCTGGCTGGCTATCTATCCATCTATACCTGGCATGTACAGGATGCAACAATGGAGCTTTACTCCTTATTGTATTCGAGAAGTTTGTTGGGGAAATTT
The DNA here is from genome assembly GCA_963457665.1 of Thysanoteuthis rhombus. Classification (NCBI taxonomy): domain Eukaryota; kingdom Metazoa; phylum Mollusca; class Cephalopoda; order Oegopsida; family Thysanoteuthidae; genus Thysanoteuthis; species Thysanoteuthis major. Next base: position 3,588,949 of record OY735239.1, on the reverse strand, counting down.
CCAGGATTGATGGATTTTTAGTCGGTGTTCAATACGCAATTGAAGTTTATGCAAAATCGATCCCTCAGTTTGTGCTCGATAGCGTTCATATTTATCTGTCTATAGTGATCACTGCCAAAAGAAGGTGACAGAAGTGACTTATGTATAGTCATCCTTTTTTTATTTTATTCTTTAATTGAGCATCCCCGACATGGCACTCTTTTAAAAGATGTTGGTCATGCAACGGTTTCTATTGAGTGACAGGTATAGTTTCTTCCTTCCTCTGATCAGTTGGGAACAAATTATCTTTTCAGCTCTCTCAGCCTTAAAGGTAATAAAGTGCTATAGGGCAGGATAATTACCTGATTCTGAAATCCTTTGGCTTCCATATTTTGCTCAATGATGTCATTTTTGTTAAAGACGGATCTAGCAAGAAGATTGTAGAATCACAATAGTTCATATCTGAATTGTATCAAACTGAAGCCCAAGGAAACATTAATTCAGACGTGCACATCAGACTTCAAAGCTTTTCATTCACCAAACAAAATATGCATGTATGTTGACGTATATTTATTAAAACATAGATTATAGCTTGTGTAGATACTGAGTGAATACAGAGTACTAATGTATCTGCAAAGGTGTAAGCATATAAACATACTTATATATTTTCACACATACACACGCACACACGCACACACACACACACGCACACACACACACAAGCATATATATATATATATATATATATATATATATATATGGGTTTGCCAATCTATAGAAATAAATGAGTATATGAGAATGTATGCGTGCAGTTTGATATCCCCATTTTAGTAATTTTGCGGATAAGAATATATCCTATCCACCATTTTGAATAATGGACTTTTCCACTGAAACAAAGTTTCTCGTTTCTAAAAAGAAAATATGTGTCACAATTCAAATACAGGTAGTCCCTACATTTCTGATAGCTTTAAACTTATGTTTTGCAGTAAGTCATTATAAAATCAGTGCAGATCTTCTTCTCAGCAAACCAGCCTCCCCAACTTCCCAACACCACGACCTCTGATGACCCAGCCTGTTATATCACCATAACTATTTGCTGGGTCTGGGGACATGCAGTTTTTCCCCCACATGAATTACAGTTAATTGCTTCCCACACTATTTTGCTTTACAGAAGGCTTTGATAGAACTGCTCTACTTCCGGAAAACTAAGGAAACCTATAAATCCGTGGAGCTTTTTTTATTGCAATCTCCTTAATCATCTTCAAAGTTTGAAATCCCCCTAGGAAAAGCAAGAAGTTTCAGTGAGCAAGGACCCGACAGTGAATGTATTGACAGAGAGAAGAGCCAATAAAAAGCTTTTCCATTTGTTGCTGATCTTGAAGAGCGCCAGTCATTCATTGGGAACTGTCGACCAAAACCAGCAGTCAAAACTGTCAATATAAGTTTCTTCAGCCTTTAAATGATTCTGTCAGACTACTTGTTGTCTATATATATGCTCTTCCAACATAGAATGGAGCACTCTGGTGTATGGGGAATCTATGCATTAATAAACATATTGCTTATCTTCAACTTTACTGACCATCCAGTTCAATGAAGTAGAGGGAAGATACCAGCCTGCGGGTCTGAAGCTTAAGTTTTGATCCTACCACGTGGTACTGGATGGGATAATGGATTGTCTATAGCCACACTGAAGAGTTTTAATACAACGAAACAGCTGTCTGTGGATGACACAATATATATATATATATATATATATATATATATATATATATATATATATATATATATATATATATATATACACGCATCCAGACACATAGAAGGTGCATCAAAGGAGCCAGAGAGCTAAAAATTCAAACATCTTTTCCTGATTGAATCTTGGGTTTATTCTTAAATTCCCGTCATAAATAGTTATTTTTGCTGTGATTTTATTTGCAATGTAAATTTACAGTAAATCGGTCCTTTAGTCTGATTGCACTCATACTTGTATTTTTGTTTTTTTCGAAAATTCGAATTTTTAGTGACGCAACACAAAGCAACCTATTCATTGTTCACCCCTTTTTCCCAAGAGTCTCTCAGATCATCCCCAACACGGCATGATGCCAAAAAACATCGGTTTTTATTGAGTAATAAACCAGACCTGTTACAAATATAAACATATATATATATATATATATATATATATATATATATATATATATATAAATATAGGTGTGTGTGTATGTGTGTTAGTGACTTGTCCTCCACTGTCAGTATCCCTGTTCCAAATTCTCATGAGCCACCAGTGATATTATCTGTTATTTCTGCGCTTAAATCTTTTGCTGGAAGTAAGCAGTCATCTTGATTAAAAGACGCTGACACGTTATCAGGAAAAACATAGAGAGGAAGAGAATCATATAAAAGAATTTTTATAATCAGGCGGGTTTCTAAAGAAAATATGAGGCACAGTAAACAACGTTAGATAATATCATTGATTGGAATGAAGAAAAAAAGAACCATTTTGTGGAAAAAAAGCTATTCTAGATGCTTAGAACAAAGGAACCGGAGAAAAATCTTCGAAAGAAAATGTTTTATTATCGTAGGAGACACACATTGAAACAGCTTCAAAAAACAAAGGTTGATAACTTGGGGGCTGTTGGAAGCTGGCTTTTCTAGATATTTTTTCCCACTTTGTGCGTTCAGTTTTGACAATATTTGATATTTCACAATAATTTTTCGCATGTTTTGAAGTCCAGTGTTCCCAACAGAGACGTTTTTGTTTATTTAATTTCCGAATTTGAGAGTGACTTCCAGAATAGAAAAATTGGAAAATCACTACAAAATTGTTGACTCTGATCTATCGTGGATTATTAGAAAGAATCGTATTTCGTTCGGTTGATTGCAGTCACAATTGCTTGGGTGACGCTGCTGAGGTTTCAGTAGCAGGTTAGAATTGCAAACGTCACATTCTTTACCCAGGCTCTCGACCGGCAAGATTAGGCAAAAAAGAACGTTTTCGTGGACTTATATCCATAGAATACCGACTTTCAATTTAGATATAGCTATAATTTGTCATTTAATTGAAACTATGGTGACGACAACGCCTTCTAGCCGCATGTTATGTTAGGGATGATCAATAAAAAAAATTAGAAAAGGGGGGATAAACGAATGAGTTTTTTAACCCTTAAAGAGTCAAGATTCAAAAACAAAGTAAAACATGAGCAAACACGCGCCAAACTACAAATTATTGACTGCTTTAACTTGAATTAACATCGTAAATTGATTTCCCTATATGAAATAACACGTAGGGCTGTGGTTAAAGGAAACGAACGAACGGTTCTTTCAACATTCTTATTCATTTATAATTTCGTAATCAAAACTGTCTTCATAGACAAAATAAAGAGTAAATGTTCAAATTTTCTGCCTTCTTGCGAAGTTGGTGTAGCCTGTACGGGCAACACATAAAGATATGTATTTGAACAGACTGAGGAAAATGGATACATTGATAGATATGAACAAACTGAGATAGATAGATAGATAGATAGATAGATAGATAGATAAATAGATAATAACAGAATGAGATAGATAGATAGATAGATAGATAGATAGATAGATAGATAGATAGATAGATAGATTTGAACACACTTAGATATATAGATATGTACAAGCTTGGATAGATAGATAGATATGAATACACTTAGATTTATAGATATGTACAAGCTTGGATAGATAGATAGATGGATAGATAGATAGATGGATAGCCAGTCAGACAGTGGGACCCATTAAAAAAACTAAATCTTGACTGTTTTGATGATCGGGTCTGTTGAAGATTCCTAAAATTTTAAATCCAAATAGGTGTCTTCTTTTGACACGGAGCGCCAAATTTTTTTTTTTTTTCAAATCTGAAAAACAATGTTGTTTTCGAGGGAGACATATACTGCCCTCTTATAACCCCGTCACTCTAGTCACGGGGTCAGGACTCACTCCCGGCTCGCCAAGTCAGACAGAACTTCATTTCTCTCATAGCACGTAGCTTTCCCCGATGATTACCCATCTAAATACTCTCCACGCATGACGTTGTTTAACTTCGCTGATCTTGCGAGAACCGTTGAATCCAAACTTGATTTGAATGTTACCCTTTAGCCTTGTGAAAAGCTTTCCAAATCTTATTTATCATGCTGAGTTCTCCGCAGACAGTCTTTGGGTATCATCTTTAAAGTTTTTGGTATGATTTGACGTTGGCGTTAATCCAAGTGGCTGGTTGTTACCCAAAACAAATACTAACAAATAATTCAAATACAATGAAAGAAGAATATAAAACAGAGGAATTTTTTTTCAAACGAGAAAAATGCAACTGATCTCTTCAAAATCATTTGTTTGCCCACGAACTGAAGACCATTCAATGGCCACAGGAGAAAATTATTATCAACATCTCGTGGAGACATCGGATAAGAGCACAATATTTTAAAAAGGTATCAGGAATATCATAGAATTCATTAGAAAAACCCAAATGTCAATGGGCTGGCCATGTAGCATGAATGTCACACCACTGTTAGAAATTGGGACTCAAAACGTGGATCCCTAGATATCCTATATATAAAAATTGGCCAAGTAAAAATAAGATCGCGAAATGAACTAAGAAAGTTTTGAAAATATTGACTATGCAACGACCATGATGAAGGGGTCTGGCTAATCACGTGGAAGACCTTTGTGCAACGATAGACACTAAAAGAATGATGATGATGATGATGATGATAGTAGAGTGAAGTAGTGACCCTACACTGACTATAACTTTAACCATCCCTGCCTGGGCTCCACAATTCACACTTTTATCCGTCTCAGCTCCGCTTCTCGATTTGTGAAATAGACTTTGCGGCGACAAGAACCAGAAGTTGAACTGCGCACTTCATCCTTAAATACAGATGGGTCCATGCTTCTTATGACAACGCAGGTGTTGGGCTCCAACAATAATAACTCCGTAATAACTGCACTGCAGATGATCAAAAGCCAATGGCAAGTGTCAAATAAGTACACCAGTGAACACAGGTTTTGAAAAGAAAACGAAATGCGCAATTCAAAAACGTTTATAAGCACCGTCCAAAAAATATTTATGCTAATTCGTAAAAAAATTGAATTCTTCAGTTGAATTTCCTATCATATTTTAAACCTCATGTATATAAAAATTATATATATATATATATATATATATATATATGTAATGCGCATCATAAGAATAGAGCACTCTGGTGGATGAGGAATTCGCATGTAAATAAATATATCGCTTGAATTCAGCCTTGCTGACCGTCCTGTTTCGTAGTCCAGAAGTAGGATATCGACTTTGATCCTACCTCGTGGTACAGGTTGGAATAATGGATAATCTATAGCCACACTGAAGAGATGTAATACATTGAAACAGCTGTCCGTGGATGAAACAATAATACATACATATATGTGTGTGTGTGTGTGTGTGTGTGTGTATGTGTGTGTGTGTGTGTGTGTCAAAGATGTAGTAAGATTTGAAGATTTACGACCTGAATCTGATTTTCAATATTTATTTATTGAATGGTGCTTATTACGTTTTGGTAACTCGCTCTGCTTATGATTAAACATCATGAAATTTTATATCAATTGATTGCAAATATCATATTTTAGACGTATCGTTTATTTTATTTTTATTAAATTCTGTTTCCCGAACAAGTGGGCGACAACATAGGCAAAAATGTCATCCCTCTGCCTAGTGTCACGAATTGTTCCG
>OY735239.1:3565736-3578236 GCA_963457665.1 Thysanoteuthis rhombus | reverse complement strand
TTCTGAGGCAGTTGTGTTGGTACTTATGTGGATATATTTGACTGATTTTTAAAACCTGCATTTATTATTATTATTATTATCATTTGGAATCTCACACCAGTTGCCTGGTGGTAACCGCTGGAGTTTGAGTGACAGCAAGTCTCCTCAAGTCTCCAGCCCTCCTCTTCTAGTACTCATAGGTCGCAGTAATTCTGCGATTTACAGTTTCACACCGGTTGCCCAGTGGTAATCGCTGAAGGCTGAGTGACAATAAGTCTCCTCATGTTTTCAGCAAACGTCTCCTCTCTCTTTCGCATATCGTGACGGAACTACAGTTCGTTGCAGTACTTATATCTCTGGTACCTTCCTCAGTATCCGTACAGTTCCCAGTAGTGCTGTGGTCTGTACGGTCTTTATCCTTCCCCTAATCCCGATCTCCTCCAGTCTCACCCTCAGCGTTTTGGGGACAGTTCTTAGTGCGCCCACCATGACCGGTACTACCTTGGTTTTCATGTTTCTTCTTCTTCTTCTTCTTCTTCTTCTTCTTCTTCTTCTTCTTCTTCTTCTTCTTCTTATTATTATTATTATTATTATTATTATTATTATTATTATTATTATTATTATTATTATCATTATTATTATTATTATTACCTTACTGTGGCTGCTGCTGCTGCTGCTGTTTTTGTTGCTGTTGTTCCGGGTGTCATCGCTAAGAACTGAGTAACTGCAAGTCTTCTCAAGTGTCGAGTCCCCCTCCAAACTTTCTCACAGTCTGTAGCTGTGCTGTGGTTTGCAGTTTTGCACCAGTTGCTTGGTGGTTGTCGTTGAATACTGAGTGGAGGTATTTCTCTTCAGGTGTCCAGCTCCTCTGTCATTGTCCGCTTATATTGCAGCAGCGCCGTAGTTTCTACCATCTCAGCCATGTTTTTTCCATCATAGCTGATCGGCAGTGGCTGAGGATTGAAGGTCGTAGTTCTCATATTTCTAGTACTCTATTCAGTATTTACAAAGTCCCCTGTCGTCGTGTGGTCTGCATAGTCAAAATCCTTCCTCTTATCTCCAATCCTTAAATATAATTGTCATTGTCTTCGGTCTCAAGTACATCTAATATTATTGGTATTACCTTACCCTTCTTGTCCCACACATTGTTCAGTCCCCTTGCTAAGTTTTGCTATTTCGGAGCTTCTTTCTCACTTTCAGCTGATCTGCAGGTACCCACCACGTCCATCATTTTTCAGGTTCTCTTTTCCTTGACCATCGCTATCAAAGTCCAGTCTTCTCACTTGAATGGAGTGATTGGTTAAGATATCAAAATCCTAGAATTATTTGTTGTTTGTGGACTGTTTCTGTTAGGACTGTCTGTGATCCAAGCTAATATCACTTGCTCTATTTGGTCGGATTCTTTCGTTTGCCCAGTTCACAGTGCATAACAGTTGCTACTATATCGTATCTTCTCCTTTATTCTTTCTGGGCTAGTTTACTATATTTCCTGGCTATCTGGTTGACAGTTTTATCTTTCTCTCCAAATATGCAGCATATGCTATTTGTTTAGGTTCTGTTGACCTTCTTGTTAACATAGCTTGTCCTGATTCTGATGTTTTGTGCTGCTATGATGAGCAATTCCATTTCTCCCTTCAGGCTTTCTTTGCACAGCCATATCCATGATTTCTTGTCTCAATATCCGTCTTTTGAATCCCCTGTTGATGTTTTTTTTGGGGTTTTTGCTCTCATTTTTTTCTCCTCGTTGATAGCTTTACTACTCCCTGGTTGGATATTTTCCTGTTTTACGCAGTACTGCATGATATTTTGGCTGCTTGCTTGAACATACTTTCCTAATCCAGTTCTGGACACAGTTCTATATGCTAGCAAGTCCTCTCCCCTTTATCTTGCATACTGCCTATCGGTTCTTTTGTCATCCAACAAACAAGCCTATGAATCATATTACCGACACTGTCCATGTGTTCATTCCTTTTATCAAGTTTATGATCTTTAGCTTAGTCTCTAATATTTTCTTATCCACTTGAGGAATACCTTTTTTTTTCTTTTATCTTTCATATATCGAGTTTTGCTACATTCAAGAACTCATACGTATGTATTTTGCTCTTTATGGCTAGATCATTTATTGTACGGTTATAAGAATTTTTCTGCCTCTGTAATCCTTCTTTGGGTGCACAATCTTTCCACGTTTTCATAAAGTTTGCGATAAATCTCACCATTGATTCGCCCATCCTTAATATCCCGAAGCATTCGAGTATCCAGCTACGTGAGATTATGCTGTATCGTTTTCAATCCATCCAATCACCACTTTTTCCACTTTTCTTACTTCTTTTTCAAGCATATGATCAGTGTAGAGTAACACATTCGCCCCATAAATACTCCCCTGCATTCTTTCTGTTATTCTGAAAATAGTCCTCTTCTTCCGGTGGAAATATATATTCTCTCAGCTACTTACCCAATCAGAATTACCCACATAAGTGGTAGACATGTGATTGGTCTATGATTGCTTGCTTGATTATTGTTTGTTGTTGTTGTTGTTGTTGTTGCTTTCTAGTTTCCTTTTCGATACCTCTGGTCAACCAGTCGGGAGCATCACCTCCGTAAAGACACACTAGGAGCTGGTTGATCATTCTCTCTTGTAGGGCAGTGATTTTCTCAAACCAATATCCGTGGATCTCATGGGTTCCTGACGCTTTCCAGTTGGTTATTTTCTGGGTGGTATTTTCCTGTGCGGTTATTTTCAATATAAGTTGTTCTCTGTAATGTAAATCTAGGATTTATTGTGTCATTTTTATTTATGACACAAGAAGGTTTGTTGACTCTGTTGCATCTAATTTCATGTTCTCTCTCCTTTCTCTATCCAATCCTGACATTTGTAGCTAGAATGTCAAAGTGGGTACTAAAATTCACATGATGTTCATGTTTTATTGGCGTTTTCAAGCAGGAGTTAAAATAAAGGGTAGGCTAACGTTTTTTTTTTTAAGTTTTATTGTGGGGTTAGGGTAAGATTTCGCGAAATAATATCATCAAACTGCCATGAGTACTGGAAAAAAAAGATTCACGACTGCAGAATGCCTACGACTAACAGAAATCAAGTGTCAAGTTCAGCATTGTGAGTAAGGAGACACTCTAAACAGTTTTTTTTTTTAAATTTCGTCCGATCCTAAGTACATAGAATTGAAAATTTTAAAAATTACTGGAGTTCAAATGAATCTATGTGTGAATAAAATTAGCAAATTAGCAGCGAAAGTATTCGTGACCCGGATATTATATGTAGAGACCTAATTAGTCAACAGCACCAACTTTATGTTAATCCAGAAGTCAATTTACCCTAATTGACAGATTCTGATTTTCAGTCGCAAGGGTACGGCTGTTCGGGGCGGGAGTGTCTATAAGACATATACAATATATCAAACATTCTACAGTATTCAAATTATTTAAAAAAATACGTAGTATAGCATTTCTAGAGAATTTGATTAAGAGATTGGTTGAATAGAAAGTTATAAAAATCAGACAGAAATCTATGGAAGGATTTAATATTTTCATGAATAGAAAACAATAATGTATTAGTAAGCACAAATAAAGAAATACGTACGGCTAGACAGTGAATGCGATTTAAATACTCAGAGGAAAATGTTACATGAAGATAAGTACTTCTGATACAGTTGAATACGTACAGGTAAGTACTTACGATACAATAAAATACATAAGAGGTGAGTACTTTTGATACAGTAAAAAATATATTACTGCAATCCTTGGGACAATATTACCAATATGATGATGATTTGATGTACTCAATGACAAGGGAAGATCAAACAATTATTTAAAAATGCCGGAGAATATACAAGATTTATATTGAGAATTACAACAATCAATTTATTTTCTCTTGTATCTTGATAGGTTGATATCATTTATTACCTTTCTTGTACCACCGTCGGGAAATCAGTGTCCGTTTCATATTTATTTCAGAGTCTTTTATCCCAGATTGGTGATTCGATGAGTTATATTTCGTATCGGAGGAATTTGATCAGTAACCTCATCGCGGACGTAGAATGACGACGCCTTGAGTACTTATAATATAAATATATTATCGTTTATATGGATACATACTTCTCATAAGTCTCAGGATGAGTGCAAAATCTGGTTTAATCTCATAAGATTACCGAGGTCATTGAGGGTTTTGAGCAGAAGGATTCAGATTAACATACTAGTCTGCCAACTCCCCAAAATAGCAATGTGAGTTCTCCACTTAAATCTCTATGATCGATTCTGAACTAGATTTTGGATGGATAGAAAAAAAAATTACTGTTCATTTAACATTTTTTTGTTGAAAATTATTCCCCGAGAAATATAGCATCCAGGAACACAAAATATGATTAAATGCATTCCTTGTTATGTTGCTTGCAATAGAATATTTCCCTTCTTGCGTCATGTTCTTTTTTCTTTTCTTTCTATTGCCGAGACTTATTCCTTGCATTTTTGTTCGATCACTCCCTGTGCGATTCTTAATTTGTTTTTTCCAGTTTGTTTTCTTTTGTTTCGTTTTTTCATGTGTCTTGGTTTTGTGCCCGTATGTCACAGCTAGAATAATGCATTGACTTTATACTTTATCTTTCAAGCATATTAGTATTTCTTACTCCAGTATATATCTATTTATACCAAATGCTCTCTAACTCATCGTTATGCGTCGTTTAATTTTGTTTCCATATCCTTTTTCGAATGGTATAGCATGTAAATATTTTTCTTGACTTCTAAGATTTCACTACCTGTTTTTTTTCTTTTTTGTGACATTATTATTGGACATTATATCATCAACATAATATTTTCACTCATATATATATATATATATATATATATATATATATATATATATGTATATATATATATATATATATATATATATATATATATATGTATATGGGGGGGTCTTGGGTGTATGGGATTTTATTTTGACGTGAAGATATGATTCGACAGAACGACCACAAACTACATTGTAGTATATATAGATTCTCATTTGAAATGATTTTCCATAGTTGAATGGCCATTTTAACACTTAGTAGAGACAACGTAGTAAAATAACCAATTAAAGAAAACAGGACTGCTGCAGGAATCGAACCTGAAACTGATAGGACATATAAGCAAAATGAAAATTGGGAGTGATAGCAGTTATTTGAGCCTGTTCGGTAGAGAGAGCAATGCTAAGTTGGAGCAGCTACCCTATGAATGGCAGGTTCGATTCTAGTAGCAGACTTATTCCCTGTATTTGTTCATTTTATTTATTTAGTCATTGACTGTGTAACGATAGGAGATCTTTTCAAATGAGATTTCCTCTATAATATAATGCAACCTGTGGTTATGTATATATATATATATATGTATATATATATATATATATATATATATATATATATATATATATATGTATATATATATATATATATGTGTGTGTGTGTGTGTGTGTGTGTGAGTGTGTGTGTGTACACAAACATACATTTATCTATATGGTATTATCATAATGTATAGATGTTATTTCATACTAAACACCATTTGATATTTTGAAACAAAGGGGTTACTCTCATAGGTTCCCTTCCCAAAAGTATTTGACAATGAAGGATCAATAAGTATAACAACATGTATGAATACTCAATCAAGAGTGTTGGTTCTAATATTGAATAGCATGCAAACAAACTTCTGGTATCTTTGAAAATACTACGTATTCAGAGAGAAAAACATCGATGAATTTGACAATTTATTTTTTCTTGAACAATAACCTTTGATTCAATCATCCATATTTAACACCATCTTGGTTCCATCAATTTTTTTTTTCAGCTTAAAGAGCTTTGTAGATATAGTTGACACTGAACCAAATAGCATTTGAGCAATTAGTAACTATTTTATCTACATATCGGACATTTATTTTTTTGGTACCACATGGTAAATCTCCCACCTTGCCAAACTACATACGAGTCAAACAAATGAGCCATATTTTTTTCTTCTTCCTTGTAAATTCAATGATTTTTCACGCTGAGAAGGACAAAATCCATCTCTTTTGGTTACCAAACTCCTCATTCCTATTGATATCAAATTATTTGATATAAAGTACGCAAGAAATTTGTTTTATTTTGAATACGTTTGTTAACACATTCTTCAGTTCACGTAATGCCATTGTGGTCTCACTGATAGGATGTCTTGTCATTGATTTAATAAATAATCTAAAAATTTCACAGCTTTGATTGTCCATTCTTATAACTAAGAAAACAATTCTGGTATAAAATCAATAAGTCCAAGTGCAACACATGCTATCCTTAGATATTTTGATAGTAAAGTTTCAAAAAACATATAATATGGTATGCTACTTGCTTTAAATAACATAAATACGATATGGCATGAAAATGAATTTCGTTTGTCAAATAGCTTATTGACAAAGATTCCATTTTAGAATATAATATCCAAATCTATGAACCCTGGTTGCATTCTGTCATGTTCACATTTTAATTCAAGAACTTCAAAGTACATACCACGATAAGATATTCCGAATTCTTCTTCATCATTAGGACAACGTAAGTGATCAATAAAATAGGTTCAACCCAGAAATGAACGTTCTTGCTTTATGCTTGTTCTAATCAAATACGATATATATATATATATATATATATATATATATATATATATATATATATATATATATGTGTGTGTGTGTGTGTGTGTGTGTGTGTGTGTGAGTGTGTGTATATAATGGTAAATTTCCCACTATTGAAAGGAAAGTGAATATCACCTTCCACAAATATCCTCGAGGTACATGGAAAGATGTGGACATTACTTCTACAAACTCTTCCACCAATTGAGATATATATATATGTATATATATATATATATACATATATATATATATATATATATATATATATATATATATATCTTTCTATGTGTGTGTGTGTGTATATATATATATATATATATATATCAAGCTCAACATGACACGTAACCTGAACCCATAGAATTATCCCTAACATTACAGAATACCTAAAATGATCCTAACAAACACTCATAATCTAAAATATAACGATATACACTGAAAACCAAAGATATTTTTTCATAATAACCCCAACGAAACATCTCCAACCTCACACCGTGGACGAGAAAATATTCAATGCATTGGAAGAATAGAAGGAATAAAGATAGAATTAAATTGTTAATAATCAAGAAATAGAAAATCAAAATTCAAGGCAAACTGACTGCTTCTACAATAATGTAAGAACGTTTAATCCTTGGTGGATTTCTCTATCATGAAACGTTCCTCTACATTATCTAAATTGGTTATTCAAAACCTAGATTCCTAACCATCACTCCTTACCAGTTTTAATTTCCGTATTCTATTACACATTTTCTCTATCCACCCAGAATGTTCCCATGGTAACTTGTCTCTTGGGGACCTGATCCCTGGATGGCCCCTACTCGCATAAGCTAGTAACCAATTCTCAAGACAGCCATCATCATCGATAGAGTTCGCTGACCCACAGCAGTAGGGTGTACTTCAAATGAATACCTCATTTTACTGACTTTACATTAACGTGTACTGCTCAACTAACGCTGAAAATCCAGTCCTCTCCGTTGAAACATGTTCGGAATAACTCTATATAAATAGACAACTCCAGATGTACAACACATTCTGACACTGTCTCAACTTATTGCAGAACATCTCTTGCACCCCCCTCTCCACTTTTCTGCTCTCTGTAACTCTCTCTCACTCTTTCTACATCTCTTTCTTTCTTTCGCTTCCACTCTTTCTCTCTGTCACCCCCTGTCTCTCTCTCTCTCTCTCTCTCTCTCTCTCTCTCTCTCTCTATATATATATATATATATATATATATATATATATATATATATATATATATATATATATATATATGTAGCATTGAGAACATACTTCGAACATTATATAGTGAAATACAGGCAAAATATGAACTGCTGCCTATAAGTGCTGGGTTATTGTTGCAGTTAGTTTGTTGCTCGTGAGTTCAATCCCTGGATCAAGCGATGAAATCCCTGTAATCACGAGCAGTGCGACGAGTTGGACAAGGTGAAAATCAAGTAACGGTAATCAGCTAATATCCCTAGCTTGATACATAACACTAGCTTGAATAAAGGGCTGAAGATAAGCCAAAGTGTTGTGACCATAAAAATCAAGATGGAGACGGTAGTTAAAAATAATCAGTATATAATAGCAATGATTCCACTTCTCGGAAAAACAGGCAAGAAATAACTCCGAAAGAATGAGAGAGATGATTTCTTTTTTTCTCATCCCAACTATAGGTGAAATAGCACAGAATTAGGTGCTTGAAACCACTTTGGGTATTTATCTCCTCTAATCTAATTCAAAAGTCGCAAACGGGCCTTGTATGTAGTCAGGGTGGAACCAAAGCAAGGACAGCTGACGCCATATCCAGCGTAAGGGTACTACCTATCTTGACTTAGACAACCCCTTTATTTTTTTGTCCATGTGACTCTATAAAGATATTCCTTCATGTGTTAAAAGAAGACTGATTTCCAGAGGAAAAAAATGAATAAAATATCTTCAGGTCTTTGAATTACGTACTATACTGGATTGAAAACGAGCTTTCGGAATATAATCAACTGAAAAAGGAGTAAAAGAAATTAAAAAGATCTTCTTAGTCATTTTATAGAAAACGTCAAGAGATGCATATCTTTTGGCAGCACGCAGTGTTTGGGGTTGGGCGACACAAAGTTAGAAAAAAAGGTGATCAATGAATCGGTGTCCTCTGGAAGGGTCACAAAGAAAAAAAAAACGTGAACACAACCGGATACAAACAGAAGGACTATAGCATAAAATCACGTTGTAAATCCATCCTCTCCCCACTATTTTGACAAAGAATGTTGAGCAGAAAAAAAAATTAGATCATTAGCACTATTGGTGTGGCCTGTGCCCGTAATGCATACAAAAATATATAGCCTGGAAGACAACCGGACTCATTTGGATACTGGAGAAACTTATTTTGATGTTGACAGATTTTGTTGATGGTTTCTAATTATTACGGTAGCACCAACCTTTGGACCACTTTGTTATCAAGCCGTCATGGCTTTGAACTGTGTCTGTAAGTAACTTGGCTTTAGCACCTCTGATTTATTCTATGGAATCGTGAGCAAGATGTGTACTACGGGAGCACAAAAGGATACACAAGCTTGTAAGTGATGGTATGATTGATGTTAACCTGGTAGACAGAGCAAAAGGCTTTTTAAAAAATCCACGCACGCTCAATTACGCTATCTCTACTTATGGAAGATCTTACAGGCACGTACCCTTTTACGATAGTTTAGGAAACTTGTATGGTTTTGTTTTTGTTTTTTTTTCTTTTTACGTGTATTATGTGAACACTTGTCGTGATGCTGCCCCTCTCGAGTTTCATTGGCTGATTCATAAGCCATACAAATTAATAAATTATGTATATATTACTCGAATATATATATATATATATATATACATATACATACATATATATGTATATATATACATATACATACATATATACATACATATATATATATATAAATATATATATATATATATACATACATACATATATATATATGTATATATATACATATACATATATATATATATAAACGTACATACATACATATACATATATATATACATATATATATATATATGTATATATATATATATATATATATGTACATATATATATATATATATATATATATATATACATAAATATATATATATATGTATATATATATATATATATATATATATATATATATATATATATATATATATGTATATATGCGCGAGGTGTTAATGTGCGGACGGTGTGTCTCTTACACGTACTTGTCAACCACTTCGAAATTGTCCATGTGTGCCCTGTTGGAAACATGTGCTGAAGCTGTGTGACAAACGACTTTGACACCGTTTCTAAGATGTCACGAGGGCAGGTGGCCGACCATATCATCATTCATCATGTTGACACTGATACGTCATGAATGTCTGCACGGTGATGCGATCGCCTCGAGTCGCAGTCGAAGGAAACGAGTAGCGGCGTAATAGGATTAGTACTTACCCGTTACTCGCTGTCAAAAGCAGAGACTCTGAATGAATACGAACGCCGAAGAGAGACTGAGACAGAGAGAGAGAGAGAGACAGAGACAGAGACAGAGAGAATGAGAAGGGATGAGGGAATGAAGTGCAGTTGTCTATACCTTACCCGAGCAAATTGAGCAAGCCTGAAAGTCAGACAATAGATGCGGTAGTTCGATCTGTAGTATCCCAGAAGCCGCAGTCCTTTAGAAGCCCATTCCTTCCAATGCTCCCCCTTTCAAAAGCCCATTCCTCAGAATCGTTTCCATTTAACGCCAGCATACGATGTTAGTCAAATAGAATTTCATTCGTTCAATTGACAGTATTGTATACTATTGTACAAGAAGAAAATTCTGTGCTCTGTCGACGTTTGAATGAAATGTCACTTAATCGATATTAGATTCCAACAATGGGTAAGGTGGAATGGTGTAGATGGTGTGAGGCGTTGGTTATGTCGATTTGTCAGTCAGTCAGATTGCTACTCCAGATGCTACTTTATCTGAAAATACAGCGCGTGAATCATGAAGTACAGCATGCAAAGACTACTACACGAAAATAAAAAGATACTTCAAAAAATTTTAAAATGGACTAAATCAATAAACTAAACTAAAAATTATGATATATCGATGGTCCCTTTTTCGATGTTTTAAATTCGTTCACTGAATTTTCGAAGGTTCTTCCAAGAACTGTCCTCAATTGCAACGGAATGAAATAAAACCGAAACAGAGAGGAATAAAATTAATAAAGGACTCGTGGAGATATCGTGTGGGCTGTCATGGTGTATAAATAAATGTATAGGAAAAAACAGAAAAAAATTTTTGACGGATTTGGAAATTCTAGGATCCGCCCTAAATTTAACCAACTCTTCTTTTTCCTATTACCCAGTTTTTCATGAAATTTCACTGTAATCCCTTGGATACCTTAAAGATAGTTCGTGTACAAGCAGAGAGAGAGAGAGAGAAAGAGACAGAGAGAGAAAGAGAGAGAGAGAGAGACTTTCGGAAAGATGCAGCCTAACACATATACCTCTCCTCGTCCGTAGGCAAATGTAGACATATAAATCCATAATTATTGCTGTGATCAGTATAATGCTGTGGAAGAAGAAGAAATGTTGAGTTTACAAGGAGTATTGAATACATTGCTGAAGAAAACATGTCGTAGCAGAAGTTCAAATTTTATAGAATTTAGGCTCAACATTTCTGGGTTTTTTTTTGCAATTTAAAAAAGGATACATATATATATATATATATATATATATATATATATATATATATATATATATATATATATGATATGACACAATAATTAATGCACCTCTCTTCAGGGTTAAGCACACTTCAAGTGAGGTAACTCGTTCATTGTAAGCTTATGCAATGCTCTTACATATTGCTGGTTTATATTCTTGCAATAAAATAAAGATATATATATATATATATATATATATATATATATATATATATATATATATATATGACACAATAATAAACGCTCCCCTATTCAGGTTCGAGCACTCTATAAATGAAGTAACTCGTTCATTGTAAGCTTATGCAATGCTCCTCCAATATAGAATAGAGCATTCTGGTGGATGGAGAATATATGCTAAAATAAATATATCACTTATATTTAATCTTACTGACCTTCCAGTTCCGTGGTGCAGAGGTAGGATTCGGGTCAGAAGCTATGGTTTTCAATCGTGTCTCATGGTACTTGATGAGATGATGGATAGCCAATAGCCACACTGAAGAGTTGCAATGAAATGAAACAACTGGCTATGGATGACACAATAATATATATATATATATATATATATATATATATATATATATATATATATATATATGTGTGTGTGTGTGTGTGTGTGTATATATGTATATATATATATATATTGTAGTTGATTTATTGATAATCTTTGGCTCAAATTTTACCAATATTCAACCGTATCTTCAAATAATCTATTTTGCGAAGTATCAGATACTTTTTGCATTTACTGTAAGAATTATAATTCCTAGATTTATGCATACATTCGGACACATTTATAATCATGTTAATGTTTAACGGGAATATTTCAGCAGATACATTCTACAACCTTCCATAATTTTGAGAGGATTCATTATCATTTCAAGAGTTGTTCTGATTAATGAAGTTTCTTGCTTTTTTCTTCTTCTAAAGTTTGACTGTTCTATTCTACAGCCTTCCATAATCTGGAGAAAGAAAAGAAATTATAATTCTGAGTGTTGTTCGGACTATTGAACTCATTCTGTGAGTTTTGGCCGATCTTCAGCCTTTCCCATTTTTGAGAATCAATTTAATACTTTCAGTATCTGTTTTCATTCATATTTTATGTTGCTTTTGTTCCTACAACAACGTTTTGGTCTTAAAGATATAGAGCCTTCTTGAGGAAAAAAAA
>OY735239.1:3555736-3560736 GCA_963457665.1 Thysanoteuthis rhombus | reverse complement strand
AACTATTCGCAATCTACTGTCGGAAGTAATGCTACGTACGTTAGAAGAGCATGTTGATTCTTATTATAAAACCCCATAGTGACCGCTTTATCCTTATTCTAGACTCGTGAACTGTACTTACTGACATCTACTAAACATCCTTCTCAAGTAACATGACTACCCGGAAGGCTTTTTCATAAAAGATGGTATGTCTGGTAACCACATGGGAGAGAGGTAAATTCGTTAAAGTGGCTTTTTTTTCTAAACTAAAATGTGAATTTTAACCCTTTTAACAACTGTGATACTTCGATAGCATATCTTTTGTTATATCTAACCTATTCCGACCACATATCTCTTGTTATATCTAACCCATTCCGACCACATATCTCTTGATATATCTAACCCATTCCGACCACATAATATAACAAATTGATATAAACAATTTAGGGAGATGTAGCTGTTATGTACGTCATTTCAGAATGGAATGATGTTGACAGAATTAAAACTATTTCTAGGCTGACAGGAAAACGGAAATATGAAGATGAATTACATGCGATTGTTTCCAATCGAATACAGAATACCTATAAACATAAAATTAACATTTTATAGTGAGGATTTAAAATAAGACTTCTGCTGCTAACAGCATGTCAGTGTGTAGACTTCTTAGCACGCCTGCGTATATTAACACAGAAATTACCTATTAGGGATACTAGCTAAAATCCATTTAGAGATTTGTAAACTACATGTTTACATAATGATTTTTTAACAGATAAATGAGTTACATTTACTTGAAATTTATGCATGGTATTGTTGCAACATTTTATTCGTATTCATAGTTAATTTATTCAGTAATAATTTATGCAGGTGGGTTTATGGCTCACGTAGAGGTCAAATGTGCTGGAAAAGGCTCGTGTTTAATGAGCTGTTATTTGCGACCAAATATAACCAGGCATATTTCCTTTAAAACTGCGTAGAAATATGCATTCGTCTGGAGAGGTCTCTATTTTGGGCGACTATCATCGAGAAATGATTTGCCATTTAGCATTTAAAGCCATTGATTGTGGATACAATTGCAGCTTTTTTCCAAAGAAGTATCACCCATGTAATTGTGACAGATACAATGGAAGATTCCTATTAAGCTTTATTTTAGCATTGTAAATCGAAGCCTCACTAAGAATTATTGGGGTGGATATTTTCAAAATTAATTTGCTGAAAACACGCTTAGGAGTCCCATTAGTGCACATAGAGAATTTCATGGGTATATTTTGAATGGTTCCTTTGCAATGCTGTCACATACAGACGGATGCACGAACAGTTGGCTGATTATGGTAAAAATTATCTTATCTTTGTTAATGTTCAAGTAAAGTATCCGTCGACAGCAAAAAAAAGTCGGCCTACACATGAACTTCAGTAAAACTAAAATCATGTGCAACACTTTCATCGAGAATGAAGACATAACTATCAAAATCGAAGATGCAAAACTGGGGAAAGTAGACTACTTCATCTACATAGGACAACGAATCTGTATGAGACCCACAAAAGAGGAAGAGATCAAGCGAAGAATCACTCTGGTATGGCAAGCCTTTGGCAGAGCAGGCTCAACCTTCAAAAACTAGACGATCCAAATAACCCTAAAAAGAAGAGCGCACAACCAATGCATCCTCCTGATAGTCACTTATGGAACTGAAACATGAAACCAAACGAAAAGTCGGAACTGCGAACTGAGAAGCATGCAACGTGCACATGAGGAAATCATGCTCAACCTCTCATGGAGAGATCTCAAGACAGCACAGTGTATTAGAAAGAAAACGGGAGTTAGATACATCATAGAATCTATTTGAAAACTCAAATAGCAATGGGCAGGCCACGTTGTCAGAATGAAAGACAACTGATCGGCATCACGTCTCACAACATGGATCCCAAGAGATCACATGCGAAACTGAGGATGACCAAATACAAGATAGAGAGATGAACTGGACACATTCAGAAAGTAATGGCTCTGTGACGCCCATGATAGAGAATTGTGGCGAATCACGGGGAATGATGATGATGATGATGATGATGATGATGATGATGATGATGATGGCATTCGTCTCTTAAAGAACAGCTCGGATCAGAGTATAAACAGTCAATGACAAAGTCTCGATTCCTTTGGGTGTGTTGGCTCAGTGATGCTTGCAAGATTAAAGTCTGGTTGAGACCAGGACTTTATTCTTACAATTTTTTGATCATCCACTTTTCAGGAAGCGAGATCATTAAATGGATATATCCAACCAACCCACACACATTAAAGTTTTTTTTTCTCGATTGGCTTTTAAGTGCACTGGGAACTTCATTCTTCGCAAATACCAGATATCGAACCTGGAAACTTTCACGTGTGTGCCAGACGAACTAACCAATACTCTAACCGAGCGGACTTGCATAAGTGTTTGACCGTAAAAATAAATTGCAAAACAGGTGCAAGAAACTCGTTATCATAATGAAAAAAAAAATCGGTAAAAGTCGACTTACTTCAGGCTCATTAGTCTGATGAGATCTCTGTAAACAACAAAAACGTCTAGGGATTACAAAATATTGACGAACTTTCTCATATACGTTTATGTCTGGGAACCTTCAAGTTGTATGAAAAAATAGATAATTAAAAACACCACAAACACTTACGCAGACGCATAGAAATCTATATATATACACGCTCACACACTCACAAACTCTCACAGACACTCACACACACACACACACACACACACACACACACACATATATATATATATATATATATATATATATATATATATATATATATATATATATATATATATATATATATCAATCCACAAACTAATGACAAAAAAAGCATTTAGTTTATATAATTGAGTGGGTACGAGCACGTGTGTCTGTCTACACATCTATAGAGACAGAAAAGGAGAACAATCAGATAAGAATAGAGGTTCTTTATATCCTGGTTGAGTGATCTACCCTAATGATGAACCGTGAGAATTCATCGGTCTTTTGTGTGTAACACCGAACTCTTCCTCTCAGGAGTGGAGGGTTGCTGATGAAAAAAATACCCCCTTTCTACCATTTGAACGATTGACTTCGAATTGAAACAAATTCACTTTTTTAGGAAATCACTTTATAGAAATTTGTATGAATACGAGACATTTCTCTCGGCAGCAACTAGTTACTGTCTCTCTCTCTGTCTCTGTCTCTTCCTCTCTCTCTCTCTCTCTCTCTCTCTCTCTATCTATATCTATATCTATCTATCCATATATATATATATATATATATATATATCGTGTCATATTTGAGATATCTGGCAAGGCACTTGAAATGTTTTGTTACTTAATCTCAGCTTGATCAGATTGATCAATCTGATAAGAAGATATCAAGATCACGGCTTGTCTGGAACTTTTTCACTAATCACGGTCGTAGAATAACGGCCTGAATTATTGCAATGAAAAGAAATCAAAATTAACATGAGAAAAATACTATACATTTTCCTGACAAAGTTGGAAAGTTAATTTTTTAGAATTTCTGTAAGAAAATCAAAAAATACAACAAGCAAATAAAATAAATCCGCGTACTGCTTAAATCGATGTTAATTTTTTGATTAAAATTAGTTGGAGCTTGACTTAATATAATCAATAGATTGTATTCGTTGGTCCCCTCCCCCAAAGCTAACGCCCATCGTTTTAAAGTACTCACCCCTGCAAAAAATTGATTGCATTTTTTTAAACCAAAATCTTATGTCTCTATAATTAGTCCCCAACAGAAAACCAAAAACCTTACACGATGACATCATCATATTATTGCGTCATAACCGACTAAAAAGTAATCAAGTGATAAATGTTACATTTTATTTACATGGCCGGACTCAAGAGATAAATGACTCAAATACTTTCACTCACGAACTTTACTAAGAGTGATAGGAGAGAAACTGAGCAAGCACACTTTGTCAAGGCTCGGGTTATTCGCTTCAGCACGTTTGAATCTTATGCTGAAACCTGTCACCTTCGTTTGTTGGCGGAATTAGGTCTAAGCGATCATCCAGGTTGTTTTTTTCTATTTCCTAAAGGGAAAAGAAAATGGATAAGAAGGAAACCTCAACCTATCGTACTCAGGAACCATTACCGATCGTAGAAGCACCCATATCTGTTATACAAATTGAAAAAAATGAACAAAATATTGATGATGAATCATTATCAATCATTGAGGAACCAAGACCGGTAATAGAAATTGAAGAACCCGAACGAGACATTGTTCTTGAATCTTCTGACCTTTCGGAAGAAGAAAATTCCGAAGACTCATTTAGTCGTTATGAAACAGATGGAGAAAGTTCTGAACCATGTCCAAGGATTTCTTCCCCGATGCCATCCAAGATTATACAGAGGAAATTCTCGCGAGACTCTTACGATGAAAAAGTCCTATTCACAGACGACGGAGAAAAGGTTATAATTCGTAACCTTAGAGCAAGATATTTAGACCTTGTCCACGACCATGAAGGAGAGAAAAAGACAAAGAGTGAAAAGTCAAATCATTCGCTTTATGATATCATGTTGGTCCTTTTTCTTTCAGTAACAGTGATTTTAACTGAAATCATGACTTCAGCAACCGAAACAAATTTCTACATATATGGTGGAATAATTGCTATCTTGACTCTGAATGTTTTGACTTACGAACGATTAGTAAAAAAGGCCCGGAAAATGAAAATTCTGCAAATAAATGAAACATTAAGATCCCAATAAGTTCTTACGGACGATTGATATCTTTTCTGCGTTAAATTCAATGCATTTTTGTATTATATTTCGTTTCACTATGTTTGCTGGGGACCTCCAAACAGAATTTTCTCTTCACAAATTTTAGATTTTCCTCAGATTACAGTTTTCCAACTTTTTGGAACTTAGTACGTGAATCTTTGAAAATGATATACTCAAATGAAAGCAGATGACTTGACCATGGTATTTTGTTAGATTAAACTGTACGTCAGGTTTAGTGTTTAAAGTTGATGTAAAAGCCTAGTG
>OY735239.1:3518236-3550736 GCA_963457665.1 Thysanoteuthis rhombus | reverse complement strand
TAAATCTTTGTCCCAGTTTTGGGGTTCACTTTTATATGATGTTTTTTTTTAGTTCAATTATTCAAGGTTTGGTTCCTTTCTATACAGCTAAGATAATTCATGAAAAGGTGATTGGGTTGCTCTCTAAGTGGCTGAAGGTACGAGATAATCAAAATAATGATGGTAATAGTAATGATACTACTATTGTTTATAATAACGAGGGTAAAAAGATAACTTTATATCTATGTACCTCTACGTAGGGTGTTCAATTAAGTATTTTGATAGAAATTTTGAGTGTTGGTGGAACTTTAACGTTATTTCATTTTTTCTATTTGATAATTCTGCTTTCTTTTTTGGTTTTATTGGCAAAGGTGAGGGTTTGAAATCTTTCATTTAGGCATTGGTAACCTGGGGTTTCAATGTTTTGGGATATACGAGTTTGTTTCAATATTTTTGGGGTGTGAGGTTTAACTCTTTACGTCTCCAATGATATATTGACAGCGATGTACTGGTTTCGTATTTTTTTGTTTGTTAATGATAATGAACGATTGGTTATTCTTTGTTCAAACGGTGTTTTAAATAGCTTGAAATACAATATTCTATTTTAGACAATCGTTTCACAAAATGCATCTGTTTTCGCTTGTACAATTGTAATCTGGTTTATTTGTGCTTTCTCCATTGTTAATAGTTTTGATTACTTTATTTTGATGTTTTATTCTAAAACTATTGAAATTTTCCATACAACTATAGGGATCTTTCAGTTTGTTCTTGCTAAATATTTTACACAGTGGGTTACTAGATGTGAAGAGTTTCTTTATGGATTGAAGTAAATATTTTCTTTATGTTTTCGCTTGTAAGTAGAATGGTGATGTATACCTAGAGATATTCATATCTTTAATCATTTGGTTGTTGCTATTTCTTGCCCGATTGGATCTTGCTTTTTCATCATATCTGAAGCTAGTTTTGGTGAAACCACTTTTCTTTAAGGCATCAATATATTTATTTCTAAAATTGTTGAATTTTGTTTTGTTTGAAGAGTTGTATATGAGCCTGGTTCCTAATGATTAGATGATCTTTCCATGAATATGTTTGGGTGGTTTAATCTTGTGTTTAAAGATATAATTTCAGAATTATCATTCTATGTGGTATAGTCTAAAATCATCCTACATAGGAATCTAAAATAAGTCAATTCATCTGCCCAAAGAAACCCAAATAGGACAGACACATAAACATATATATGGTTATCTTCGTTTACCTCTGAGAAAGCTACTTCCGTTCAACTTTAATATGGCTGCCTCCGTTTAACTTACGTTAATGATTTGTTATTCTTCAACTTAACAATAATGTTGTTGATTTCGCTTTAACACTGTTGTTTAAATTAACTTTTGAAGCGTTTTTATGTATTTGCTGTATGAAAATATCTAAAAATCACAAAGATCAATTAAAAAAACAACAAATTAGAATAAACGCTATTAAATCTTAATCAGTTAATCCGCCTATTAATTTTTTATCATTTTTCTTGACAGCAAATATTGACATATCATTAGTATAAAATATAGACACTAAAGCCAGAGATAGAATAAGAGAAAATACGAAAGTAAGCCGTTAATATTTGGCTTTCGACCTTCGAAAATGGAGAAAGTAAATGAATTGGTAATAAAAAAACTGATCTCCTATACTTCATTTGAAAAAGATAGCATCGGTCACTTGGAGCTAATTAGCTAATAGGGAATTATTCCTTCAATCCATAAAGAAACTCTTCACATCAAGTAACCCTCTGTGTAAAATATTTAGCAAGAACAAACTGAAAGATCCCTATAGTTGTATGGAAAATTTCAATAGGTTTAGAACAAAACATCACAATAAAGTAATCAAAACTATTAACAATGGAAAAAGCACAAATAAACCAGCTTGCTAGTAAGTGCTATTTGGTGATCCCACGGAAACTGACTGCAAGCTATCTTGGTAAAGTCTGGCAGTGAGAAAAAAAAAACAAGCCAAGATTCAACGGTTTAAATCTAATGAATGTAATAAGATGGTCATAAAAATGCGTCCACTGTAACAAATCTAGAAGCTCTCATGAGATTTTCGGCATTGCCAAAGAAACATCAGAGAACCAAAGGTACACTTGTTCCCCGAATATCGGTTTATTCTTTGAAGCTTGAGATAGAAAATGAAGAAAGTGTGAAGGAAACAAACTCCCCCAGAAGGTGGGTTTTTATTTAGATATAAACATTTTCCATGGCATTCATCCTGTTCCTGATGTAGTGGGTTAGAATAAACGGCTTGCATCATATAATTCTCATGACGTAATAATTACGTCATAGATTACGCCTCAGAAACTTTTGAAACTTCATGTTTGATCATACATTAAAACAACTTGAGTTGAGTTCGGACTGAAAGAAAAAATCAAATTAAGATACTTGAATTATTGAAAAATGAATTATCCTATTAAACACCTTGGGTTCCTTTGTGCAGATCCTGGCATAAATAACACCATCATTCTTCAAGGGGTATATACAACTTTTTATATTATGATTATTCCTGTCAATCATCGTGCAACAATGTGATTGGAGCTAAAGATAAAATTTCAACCAATCAAAAACAATGGAATGTCATTTTTATATAGTGAACGATCTTATTCTTCATTCGATAACCTGATTGGCGCAAGAGGCGTATACAAACAATATTTTTCCACCAATCAAAAGTGATGGAACCAAATTATGTGTTATCTTACATCTAATTAATATCTTGTTATTCTCTATGCGACTAAATCATTGCAGCTAAGTACGAGTACAGACGGGTCACCAATTAAAAGATGATGGAGTATTATTTTACGTCATCTTAAGTTGAGAAATTTCTGTGGAAATTTATTGTCACAAGACAAGTGTCTATCTTACGAAGTAAATATCCACCATTACTTATCATACAGTGCACACGTCAGTATAGCATTGCATTTCTCAATAATGTTCACTTCACGTTGGCAATCAAACGCAATTATCTCCCTTAACTTGTGCCGTTTAATGATTACTAATTAAGGCTACACACTAGCATTTCATTGGTTCATTGAAAATTATGTAATGCTCGACTGAATATTCACCATAATGGTTGGATTATATTGTTGCATAGAAAATTAATGAGATAGATGGATAGATGGATAGGAATCAGCACAATCACTCTGTATCGGGGCCCAAACCATTTTCAGCACTATAAACCATTGATTATTTTCGTTATGGCAGACAATAAGCGTGAATATCTTTGCTGTCGAGGAAAGTTGTTTTTATTTTAAAGAAAATCTCTATTTTGATTGGACGCACACACACTATATCTAAAACAAGAACAATTTACTATTTTTTTTCTTCCTTTTGGAAAAGATATTTTCTTTTAAGATAGTATTTTCTACGGTGATTAAATGAATTTTATTGGTCACAAATTTATTAGAATGGAACGATCTTACAACTTTTCAAAACATCACGTACATCGTCATATTTTAGATCAATTTTTAATTCAAAAAGTATCCATGAAATTATTTAAGGCTACATGTAACTATGACTCATGGAAACTCTATATGTGTGTGTGTGATTGTGTGTGTGTGTGTGTGTGTGTGTGTGTGTGTGTGTGTGTGTGTGTATGTATATATATATATGTGTGTATGTGTTCAGTCCGATTATTTGACACGTTATAGTTGAAGTTTAACAGATATTTTAGTCAGGATTGGAGGCAGTAGAATATCGAGTTCAAAGTTGTGATCAGCGGTTCCTGAGAAATCTAATAAAAATGAAATAATGATTACAGATTATAGATTTTTTATCTAGAATATGAATCTCATTTCAGATATGAAATATCTTAAATACCAACACTGATGAAAAGAAGCCAAAATACTTTGGAGCTTTAGTTCCGCCTGACGGATTGGAAATCATTCTATATGATCATTATGGCAGTACAAGATAAACAAATGAATAAGAAAATAGATGAATAAATGAATAAATAAATAAGGAAAATTCAATTGTACTCATCCAAATATGCCGGAGCTGCCTTGCCATTCTGGGGACTTGATTTTAGCAGTTGAAAAAGTTTGAATTTTTCTCCTTTCTTTGTTAATCATTTCAAGTCATTCTCCCAGCAAGAATTTACTACTTAGATGTGTCCGTCTTCACCCTAAACTAATGGTTATTTTGTTTTGTTTTTATGGCCAGTCAAGCCCTGGTCGAGGCAATTGAACTTGAATTTGGATTTTTTTTTTAATCAAAGAATCTTTTAATTTTTAAAACTATATTGTGACTATATTATAACAGTACAAAAGTATATAAAATAATCAAAATACTTGTAGAATTGATATGTATATAATTAACATTAAAGATTAGCCTGATGCAATAGGACTAATCTTTAAACACCCAGCTCAATTTTAGTGAGTAATATCATTGGATTGCCTTATCTCTGAACACTTCCTCTCGTTCAATGCCCATTCTAAATCTCTCATTGCCTACAATGGGTGGTAGGGCTGACTTTTTGAATGATTGGACGATACAAAAGACATCCTGATCTTAGCAGGAACATTTCTGAATGAAAAAAGATTACGGTTAGCTCTCAGTTGCCAGAGAGGTACTGGGGTAAGAAGAGCTATAGTCAGCCAGCGGAATAGGCCGTCGCCGAAGAAAGAGTATCGATGACTGTAGAGGGGAAAAGACCAGTGGAAATTTCAGGAGAAGATTCAGCAAGAGTTTGTCACCTCCGAGTATTTTCCTAAGCTCAAGGACGAATGAATTTGGCGGTGAAAAACGTCTCGATTCGTTCCGAAATGTTGACAACATCTTTCGAGAAATAAATCGGCCATTCTTCATTCTATTTTTAAATGATGAATTGCGTGATTTTTTTCTTCCTTTTTATTTCACTCTCTCGAGTCTTGTTCACGGCAAATTTGGCTCGTTCGTTTGTTTGTTGTTTTTTTCCGTCAGGCGCCTTTTTTGTCCTACGGTTCCTGAATCGATATCATCGGGAAAAAAAAAAACAAAACACTTTCAAATGCAGCTGCATTTAACAAAATATGAGAAATATTTCTACTCATCAAAAGTAATAGACTTTAATTCTATGTCAATTATAATTACCAGATGAAACAAATAAAGATTTTCTTTGGACACATATTCATTTCAATCGTCCAAATGTTTATAGTAAAACTAATGCAGGTTTGTTGTTTTAGTAACGATATATCAAAAGCTGTTGCAGTATGTTTACGGAGCCAGTATTTCCTGAATCCGTCCAGTTCATCTCTCCATCTTGTGTTCAGTCGGCCTTGGTTTCTTAAGTGATCCCTAGGGATCCATGTTATGAGACGTGATTTCCATCGGTTGTCTTTCATTCTTGCAACATTGCCTGCCCATTGCCATTTAACTTTTAACCCTCTAATATTCACTTTTTGGGGGAGGGGTTCAATTCGAAGCGAAAGTTCATGTTAAATCGATCCCTGAGTTTGTTCCTGCTTGTTTTCTGAAAATTCCTTTTAGTGATCACTGCTCAACAAAATGCAAAACAGGTAACTTGCTCGTTGATCATCAGTTTTCTAAAATTTTTAGTTGATCACCCCCTAACATGGCATGATGCCAAAAAACTTTGGTTGCATGACAGTTTGTATTACGTGAGCAACCAGACTCGTTTATTCATTTTTGTAATAATAAGAAATGTGAATTTGTTGCTTATTACGTTTAGGTCATCAATGACGTCAGATGACGCAACATGGTAGTAATAGAACTTCATGTTATGGTAAACTTGATGAATTGTTCCATGATTTAAGCATTATATTTAAAATAAAGTCGTGTAAGCTAGAGCTGTTTTTAAAGAGTGCCATCAATTTCCCCACGTAAAGCCCTGACCTTGTGTCACATTTTGCTCTGGTGAGAAGGTTAATAAATTAGTTAAATATTCAAGAAATAATGACCATCTGCAAGAAAAGGCTGCAAAACATAATCTGTTTGATATTTTGTAAGAACGATGCAATTGCAAAATTACTCCATTATTGTCGTTATTTTTCGACGGCAAGATGTGAGCAAATGATGAATTAGTCATCGTCTCACTCTATAAAAATCCATTATTCTACATAAGTAATACTTGTTACTTGATGAAGAGCTGATGGCTATTCAAGATTTTAGATATAATATCGACCAGAGAGCTTACATATTCACTGAAATGTTAATCAAACTTATGTTATTGATCTTCATCAGAAATGATGGACAATGTAACACGAAGGTTAATGATAGAATCGTGTGTGTCTGTTATTAAAATTAATGATAGATATAATCAGGAAGAAAGAACCAATTAATTTTAATGATCTCAATTCTCGACAACTCCTATTCACTGCAGAGAGAGGTTGAATCGTTCGGAAAGTAATGTTGCATCAGGAGAAATACTATAAGAGCACGTTAATACAAAATCAAATTTATTTGTACAATCACCCTTTTTTTTTATCAACACTATTTTCTTACTGCCAGAGGGTATTTCAACTTGAGCAGGAAATTGCGATGAAAAGCAGCTAAGGAAATAATGATTAAGGTAAAAAAGTAATCGAAAGATTTTTAAGAATAATAATGATTTTGTAATACTTTATGGAGTATGAAGATTAAAAAAATTGAGATGTATTATCATCCTCGATAGCGATAGAAAAATGCCAATTTGAAACTGATTCTTTAATTTTATGTCGAAAGGAGCTAGGATTCCGTACAAAAAAGATATTCTGCACTCTGGTATAGGCTTCACAAATTGCATAACCGTCTCCTATATTTTTTCAATTAACGTTGTGTAACATTTATTTTTTCTTCACTGCAAAAATTTTGTGTCATTCCAATAGATTGTTTTGTCAGACTTTTCCTACATTCTTCGAAATACTTCCACTAAAAAATTGAGAAACTGTCCTATCCGATAACTATCAACTCTTCCCTTTTTTTTTATGAAGCCATTTTGGGAAATTTCTTCAGAATTATGTGTAGCACCTCATATCTATCAATGTATTTATTTATTTCCTCTCGTGTAATGTTTATGACAAACACGTGTTCCCAACGATTCCTGGGGGGAAATCAAATTTGTAAAAGCAGTAAAAACGATGTCTTAACACGACACAATTTAGGATGAAGATTGTAAAAAAATGTTTCCACTAGGTGTAGAATGACAACAATCATGTGTACACATAACAGATAAAAACAGTCAACAATCGACAAATTAAGATGTAATTATGTCTTGTATTTGTCACTGATAATGTGTATAAATCAAAACTTACTGTTTTTTGTTATGAAAGAACTCGTGTCTATTTCATTCCTGCTCAATATGCTACCTGACACCGAGAGACGGTAACCCGATTATTGACAGAAACCCTTTTAAATGTAGCGCTTGTTTCCAAAACACCAAAATCTAATCTACCGACCCGTCAGATATAAAAGTTTAGCAGTTTACCTCCATTGTAAATCGAAGCCCTCCCTAAAAATTCAAAAAGATCCTAAATTCGAACTGTGGTACATTGATACCAATATGCCTTTAATTTTCCTCTTTGATTCTTAATTCTCCCCAGCTATAAGAATACAAACATACAGACAGACGTGCGCAACAACTTGATATATTCAGAAGTTAATTCGATACTTGCTCTTCGAGATCCGTTATTGAAGTTGAATCTAATTTAAATTTCTACACGTTCGGATTTGGCCATGAAGATTTATGCTTGTCGGAAAAAAAGGTATTTTTGAACTTCCTAAATAGAAATAAATTAGCTGCTGGCTACATTGAAAGCCAAGTAAATGAGTATTTTTTGCGTTGTTTCGTGAGAATATTTAATTGAATTCGGTATTTAGATGGATTTTGAATTAATGCATACTTTGCAAAAAAATGTAGGGCACATCCCGTAGAGTATTGACAAGAAAGTTATCATTGGAGCTATTGCAAGTTTACTGAGTTCAGTTATGCAGCGTTTACATTTATTGTTTTTGAGAACTTTTTTAGTGATCACCGCCAAACAAAATGAGAGAGAAGTGAACAGTTCTTTGATCACCCCTTAGGCATCAATCCCGACACGCCATAGTGTTTGAAGGTACTGGACATTTCTATTGATTGAATAACCAGGTCAATTTTTTTTCTCTTTTAAAATCATGAGTTCATTATTCAGCCCATTCTAGCTGCATTTTTCACCAATGCAATTTAATTTCACTACCCCTAATGCTTAATCTCCGAGGTAAAAATAAGAAATATATGGGTGATTCATACTTCCCCTCAGAATGCTTGTCTGATATACGCTCTTAAATGAAGCCATCGATATGTAAAACATAATCGGTAACATCAGGAACCTTAGTATTGGCTCATGGCCAGACAACTTTAGCACATGACTCTAATCTGGTCACAGACGGTCAGACACTCCTTGCGTGTGACATTGATGGCCTTTTTTGAATACCCAAGTCATTAGCCGTTCCTATTTCATCTCTTTGGCACAACTAATGCAAATGTTCGATCCTAAACGGACGTGAATTAATTCGACCATTGAGAGGATATCAAGCACAAAGAACCTTCCGATAGTACTGAATTAATCTCGGAAGATCAATCAATAAAAATATCACAGTGTACTGTATCCTCTTACGATAAATTCGCTAACATTTTTTTTCTCTTTTTCTATTTGTGTTTATCCCTGATTGCAAAACAAAGGTAAAGAGAGACTGACATGGAAGCACGTGTTGGAGGTGTACTGAACTGTATACAAAGAGAATAAGAGAGAATGCCGTATAGGAGGAAAAACGAGGGAATATCAGATTAGGAAAAAAACAAGAACTATGTGTTCGATGATGCGTTCACCATCCTTACATCCATATTCGTAAGGGATTCTAAACATATTAGTGATAATAGAAGAAGAAGAAGAAAAACAAGAAGAAGAAGAAGATAAACAAGAATAAAAAGAAGAAGAAGAATAAAAAGAAGAAGAAGAAGAAGAATAAAAAGAAGAAGAAGAAGAAGAAGAAGAAGAAGAAGAAGAAGAAGGCGTCTTTCCTAAAGAAGAAATACTAGTTTTGGTAGAAATAGCAGGAGGAAGAGGAAAATCTATATGATATGGTTGAGATATTGATATTTTGAATTACTGGTAGTGATAGTAGAAGTAAGAGAATGAAAAGAAGTAGGAAAAAGAAGTTGAAGAGAAAGCGGGGAGTGGTTCATCCGATGGCCCAGACCGAGTTCCATATCGATATAACATTATGCGGCTGAGAAAATTGATATTTAAAATCAGTAGTTGTCGTGGGAGAAGCTGGAGAAATAGGAGAGGAACCTAAGGATGGTCTGGACTAAGTTTCATATCAATCTAACGAGTCTGAAAAGGAAAGGATAGTAAAAAATACTTGTATAAGGCTAAGATAAATTAGAGCCTGGTATATGGAAAGGGGATTAGATCAGATGAGGAAGGGAAAGTGTCGATAAGATGCAGAATAAGAGAGAAGAGAGAAAGAGAGGAAGAGGGATAAAATATGAGTAAAGAAAGACGGAAATAAGGAAGACCAGCGTTAATTGGACCCAGGACTTTCATTTGAGGCCAATGCAGTTTCCGGTCGTACGGTTGAATCACATGATCGCCTGCCTTCTTGCACCGGAAATATGGCACACGTTTCGCAGATAAAAAAAGGGGAGCGTTAAGATCTGATTTTGACAATCGAAAGTGAATTTTTTGAAAATCTGTTTGAGTTCAGGTTAATAAAATTTCAAGAACTTTTATTCCCGAAATCTGTATGCCTCTTATTTTTATTTATTCATTCATCTTTTTTTCATTGGGATTGGACATGGAATGATACTGTAACTTCACTGCTCAGCCTCCATAGGAGTGAATCCTTTCCTGCTTATCGAAATCATGGGAGCCCAGTTACCTATCATTAGGTCAAGTGTGAGCTAAACTGTGAGTCATGATACAATATATTTTCTATTTATTGATACCACAGATTCAGGCGAGATATCTATGCCTATTTTAAACCATGAATGGTTCGTCTAACTCTATCGAAATATTATCCACACTTCTTTGAGTGCAAAAAACATGCCAAATACTACCTCCTTATATATAAAAACTCTGAAGAATAGAAACTAATTAAGGAGAGGCTTACTGTACAGATTGCGTATATTGTATTAATGGCTGATCCTGTATGAATAGTGCCCAACAAACCATTTTTGAAAAGTTAATATTTTTGTTATTTTTAGAGACACAACGCTCGGTTCATTTTTCATCCTGAAACTTGAACACTCCATGAATCGTAATGCAGAGTTTTCAAGCTTAAAAAAAAAATGACCAATGGTGGCATCGTCTGAAAATAACGAAAATATCAACTTCCCAGCAATGATCAATTGGGCACTTATCATGCGTAGCCATCCAAATATTATCCGTATCATGCAATTAATCTGTTTGATTATTCACTGTCGTAAGATGAATCTGCTTCCATTATCAGCATCGAATGGAATAATTAGAATGAGTATCTGTACTTTCAGATCATTCATCGAGACTTATAAGATATCTTCCAAAAATAAATAACGCTAAAAATGCTCAGGTTTATGAAGATAATTATTGACGTTTCGATGAATGTATTGATGGTTCTACCAACTTAGAATCCTTCGTCAAATTGTTAGATGGTTTTTCTTTTCGCATCTTTTCAGCTGTTCCATCCTGCGTGTCTTCATGTTCTGAAAATGAAAGAAAAAAAAGAGAATTCAGTGAGAATTAATTGTGAGTAATAATCGAAAGAGTATTGAAGAGAGTTGCTATCACTTGAAATCCAGTTGAAGAAACTAATTGCAGTATAATGTGAATTAACCAACAAACCTGGAAAGCCAAGCACATGTAAAATACAGGGGAAAGCTTTTAGATCCACTTTACACATTATTAATTAATGCTAATCAATATGAGTTTATTTACTACGTCTAGCATGTGTCACTTTATTTATATGTAGAAGTATATTTATAGGGATATTGTATCCTCTGTACACATAACAGCCCAGATTCATCATTCTTCTTCTAAAGCTTGGAATGTCACAACTTACAAGGTTACAAGCATTACGTCTCTGGTTGAGACCAGGCTGGTGACTTGCATGAACTGTAATCAAAGTAAGCAGCTGCTGAACAACAACAACAACAACAACAACAACAACAGAAAAAACCAGAGAAATAAAATCCAATAAAAAAGTATACATTCTCGAAATTTAAAAAAAAAAAAAAACAAGTTGAAAAAAATGAATCATACAAAACGGGCAAACGTTTGACACCAAAATTGTTGACCAGGAGAGACTATCATCTCGGAAGCTCGTTTCTTTTCTCGGGCAGAACCATTATTAATATCGATGAAAATGAGAAGAGAAGGTGGCTGCATTGAACATAAAAATAGCTGCCAAAGGATTATTGTTTAGATGTTGATGTTGAATATTG
Organism: Thysanoteuthis rhombus; assembly: GCA_963457665.1. Classification (NCBI taxonomy): domain Eukaryota; kingdom Metazoa; phylum Mollusca; class Cephalopoda; order Oegopsida; family Thysanoteuthidae; genus Thysanoteuthis; species Thysanoteuthis major. The sequence continues at coordinate 3,539,345 of OY735239.1, read as the reverse complement.
GATTTGCAAAAGGAAAGACAAGTGTGCGTTTAAAAAAATAGAATAAAAGGCATTCATCATACTTGGCGGAAGATCGTACGGTTAGTTTTTTTCCCGGAGATCCTGAACTGAGTGACCTTTTATACCAAGCTGAAAAAGTCTTCAGGTAGAATGAACAGAGGAAATCCTTAAAAGCACGAAAAGAAAAAAAACAATGATTTTTCCCTCCTTCCATCCAGGTATCTATAGCCATTTTTTTCATTTGAAGTGCATATGTTACAGCAAAGTCACGAAGATACACCGGTTCTTGTAGGATTATTGAAGTTGAGCAACGTCAAGCTTGGTCAAGACCTGTATTGATTATAATGATCAACTGGGAAGACCAGGTGCTGTAAGCAGAACTAACTTTTAACGGGTATGAAAGACCGGAAATGGATCCTTCTAAGATTTACCCGAGTGTACTTGGCCCCTGTTGAGGGTGTAAGCAGGGAACGATGATACAGTCCTCTTCTAATTGAAGGGAAAATTAAGTTAAATGTTGAATAAACGCATGAGAAACAAAACTAGATAATATTAATTCTAACAAGTTTAGAGTACGCTCGACCTCTACTCCGACTAAAGATGATTTCTGCAATTTTTGTATTGTACTTATGCTTGATAAATAAAATAAATATCTTTTTCCAAAAAATATTCAGTAAAATGATATGGGAAAAATGGATTTTACAAATCGGTTCAAACCCTTAATTCTGGTGAGGATTGTTCTTGTTGTTTTTGTTACGGTACGAATCCCCAGAATTAGGTTCGACAAAAGTAAATAACCTTATATGAAATCGAAAGAAAAAATGAATCGAGTGCACGTCAATTATACCAACTTTAGCGGAGGAAAGAAATGCAGGAATACACGAAAGCAGGTAGAAGCAAAAATTTCGAAAGCTGATTTTCGGGGCAACAATTATTTTATCAACAAAGACTGGTGAATGACAATCTTTCATAGCCCTAATTCTCCCAGTTCCCTTTTTCTCTGTGTCAACCTAAGCAATGAGAAAAAGAAAGAAGAAAGAAAAAATCCCCCCCCCAAAAAAAACAAAAGAAAGAAAGAAACGATGAAGCATACAAACATGCAAAGAAGGGGACAAACAAAAAAAGAACAGAAATGAAACGGGCCTGGATGATCACTGTAAAGCAGTCTTTTAACCTTGCTGTGTTGGGCTGATCAAATAAAAAATCGGAAGAATGGATGATCAATGAAAAAGATACTTCCGGTGCCTTTTTGATTGGCACTGGTCTCTGAAAAAGTCTGGATTTTCCTAGCCTAGTAAATGTGGAAGCTGCAATACACAAATAAGGATAAATTAAGCATAAACTTAAATTGCAAATTAAACCCACAAAAAAAACCCTACTTGGTGGGATTTTCAAAAGCAGATTAACAAAAACAAGAACATGTATAAATGTTCAACCTTATCGATGCAGCTTGTATGCACGATATCTATATATCTATCTTTCTACCTCTCTCTCTCTTTATATATATATATATATATATATATATATATATATATATATATATATATATATATATATATATATATATATAGATAGATAGATAGATAGATAGATAGATAGATAGATAGATAGATAGTTAAATCCAGCGAGTCAGACGGACAGGATAGATCAAAGACAGGCAGGATATATAAGAAAAATGGAAAAAAGACTATGTTGATGGTTTTGATGACACTTATGACTGACAGTTATAAACAAATCAATCAAAGAAGAAATCAGAAGAAAGATATAAACAACGAACAAAAGAAAGGAAGAAATTTAAACAGAAGGAAGAAAGCGAGATACATAGATTTTAAAAAAAGAGACTGATGGGAAATAAAGTAAATTGGAAAGAAAGAAAGAGAGAAAGAAAGGATGGATTATCGATCATTAAGTATGACATGGTCATTTTATTTTCCTCGTCATTGTGTTGATTTTTTACATCATTTTCTGATCGTATTTGCTCCGCCATTCATTGGTTGTAGCTAGTTTTAAAAAATGGAATCACTATTCAGAGCAAAAAGATGGAGGAGTTCAGTACAAAAGAGGAAAGAAAGAGAGAGATACTGAGAGGAGGATGATTAAAAGATGTTAATAGCATTATGAAGGAAAAATGGGAATAATAACCTAAAGACAACTGATCTGAAACAGTTTTTTTTTAATAAGCAAAAGAGTGGAAAACAGATAGTGCTTATCATGATGCAAGTATAGAATTCAGTGTGTTTGTTCTCCAGGGATTTATGAATAGACCTGCTCATTTGGCCACTTGAAAATCCAAACTTCAAGATGGTTCCGGAATGGCTCCCAAAGATTATTTTATTTTATTTATTTATTCATTTTCTATTTTTTGTTATAAAATGTGCGTTAGTGTCCAATTTGTATGAACTTAGAAGTGATTTGTGTACTTTGAAGATTATAGGATTAATTTTTCTGGTTTAACACTGGTACAATTTTTCTGAGTGGTTCAGATTATTGCCACAAAAATGTGTGTCACAAGAGGCTTTTAAGAATCTATTCTAAAAAGACAATTTCATTTTTTCATTGCGTCCAGTATTAACGGAGTTTTTGAAAATGTTTTGCCACTAAGAGACTTTTCCTTGATTCTCAAATTTCTTTTTCATTGATTGCCGTTCGTGATATTGAATAAGGAGTGGTTTTAAACGTTACGTTTCAAATGAGGGACTGCCTTCTCTTTTACTGCCCGTTACTTTTTACAGACAATAAAAAATCTTTGCATTTTTATGCATCCGTAGTACGAAGAAAACCTGAGATACAAAGCACCGATTCCAAGGGAAGTAATGGAAAACTTTAAAAAAAACGTCAATTCCAATATACCTGTATCACATATGCAAAAGTACAGTACTGTGCATGGAAGCCCTGAGTTGAAGCGATTGCATTTCTGGTTGCGACTTTTCTTACAAGACCGCTTGGTCCGTTCATGACACCTGGTTGCTATTGGGGGTAATGTTGAACAACGTACCGGGCATGTCTTTCTGCCCCCACCTCATTCGGCAGATGAATCCAGTCTAGCAACCAGCAAGCTTCGTGCGCTCTCTAGGGGTTGCCTGTGGTGGTGGAACTGTGTTGTACGGCCTCTGATTAGGGGCAAATAGATCCAATTCTGCTTCGTCAACACTCGTGGCAGTGATTGATCCGTCATTAATGGATATACCAAATCTCTCCAGCCGTTGCAAGTCAAGATCTCTCCACTTGTTTCAAGTCAAGATCACTAATTGATGTTTGATGCTGATTATATTTCAGATAAAGTTTCTGACATCTCATGACGTATGTTTCAAGTCTGTCATGCAAAATTCCCACTACTTTGGAATGCTACATCTGCTTCAGTGAATTCATCAAAATAAGGTATTCCAAAACCTTCCTTGGGTCTTATTGTACTAACCTGGGGATTGGAATCCAATGTAAATTGGCCCCTTGGCAAGAGGCAATCAACGTGTCCCCAACACCAAGGTCCTGTAAAGATGTTAGTATAACTATTGCTACAAAAGGACAACAGTGCTATTAGCTTTGACGCTGAAAGGGACTTTCTACCACTGGTTTTGCATCCCTGACATGTGCAAATAATTGTGCCATGATAGCATTATGTCCATCCTTTTTTACTTATCTTATATTCTTTATTTATCTCGTCTAGAATAGTCATTTAATGTTTTTTGTTGCAGGAAGATATGACATTATTCGGTACCGAGTCATCTACGATGTCTGCTTTGACCTTTGATTTCCCGTCTGGAATGTTAACTTGTGCTAGAAGAATTTTAGCCAACAGTAGGTCCTGACGGGTATAAAACTTTTTACAGTCACAGAGAGATGAAAAGACCGTTTGTTTCTCAAACTTTAAGAAATTTTGCTAGTCACTATGCCTCTACTGGTATGGAATGAAGAGCTGTGAAAAGAACTGACAGAGCAAAGCCCTCTTGCATGTTTCGATACTTATTTGTATTGATTCGATGATATAATCAATATTCATCTTTATTCTATAATTCTTTCTGAATTACAGGTGACAATCTTTGCCAAACTAGTGATGAATACATAGTATTTAGGTAAAAGCTGGGACAACAATTTTCTTCCTGTCCAGTACTAGAAAGTCGGTTGAATTTTCTTGGAATCGGTTGCCCATCTCCGACAACATTACAGAAATCGTTTTCACTTTCACAAAGAAAGATCTATTGGCATTCAGTGTCTGCTCATGACGTCTGTTTTGGTAAATTAGATTCTTTTTCTTCTTCATACAATTATATAATAAAATATTTTGTACACTAAAAAAACGTTTCGTTTGTGAACCGATCGGAAGGAGTCGACTCCTATAAATTTTTTTGAAAAATCGATTTACCGTGGAAAGTCTTGGATGTCATCAATGAAAAACAAACCTAGATCGAAGAACTTATACCTGGTTTTGAAACTCGAGTGCTGACAGACTTCCTCCACACCCTTGTCTGCTCAGCTGTGGTACAAGGCCTATTCAGTCACAATCCCTGCTGACAGTTGAAGCGCACTCCGCTGGAAAAAATGCGTGATGATGCCATTTCTAAATCATGGTAAGCATCTTTTCTGCAATTCTGTAAAAAAAAAAGTTATGTTTGGCAAAATATACGCCCGGAGCAATATATCTGACGGGCCAAAAGGGGTCAAGGCCAACTTATGAATCGGTTGGAGGTTACATATCAGCAAATTCCAATCCAACGGCTTTGTAATCGTAACAGTCGTCGCCAAGACATTAGAATTGGATAACTACACTCATTGAAAAAGAAATCAACTTCAGGATACCATCTTGAAAATTGACCGTTATCTTCGATTTTTAAATGTCCAATTGAGCAGATTCGATTGGACATTTCTGGAAAAAAAATGTCGGTAAATCTTATGCATTTCCCTCAAATGTATTTTTGTCTACTCTATCAAGAGAATTAAAGATACTAGGATGAAGGAAAATGAGAAACAAACAAATAAACAAAAACAAAAGAGAAAAATGGAACAAGCCTGTTTCGAAAATCTAGATATTTCTAGATCTTTTTAAAATACTATTTTAGATATTTTCCGATGAAAACAACGTCTAGATTTTCTAGAATCAAGATGTGTCAAGATGTTTTGTTTTTTCTATTCTCTTCAGATTATTTCTCGTGGAATTGCATTATTGTCTTTATAACAGGGATAAACAGGGTCAACTCAAACATCTGACAAAAATGGAAAAAGATGAGAGAAAAGACAGGACAAAGGAAAAAAAGGAGAAATCAGCTTGGCAGCACTAGGACCAAGCTCCTTGGTTTCATCGTAACCGAGCCGGAACCGTTCTTGTCTTAATTTTCTTAGATAAGCTGTTTTGATCATTATATATGGAATGGTTCAGATCAAACAAAACAGAATTCATTTTTCCGTACAATATTCTTCCAAAATCACGTGTCCTATTCAAACTTCTTTATTTGTGGTTCCTATTATAAAACAAGTCGAACTGAGTTAAAAAGGGTGATTTGTCATAAGTTTTTGCGTCCAAAACTTTTTTATGTGCTGTCGTGACGTCACTAGTTTTTGGTGAGGCCATGGCCATCGTTGTTATTAACGACAATAAAGTTAAAACTTAAACAGTGAGAGTGGAAGTGTGGGAAATAGTATGTATATATCTTTATTTTCCGCTGATACCCTCTCCGAAAATGTTAACATGGACAGTTGTCAGTAAGACCCACTTCAAGCCTGACGGGCTTGTTGAAGCTTCATTCTGCTTACGACACTCTTTATTCCTCGATTCTCCCCCATTTGACCAGATTCCGTGTTATTCAAAATCAAGGAAACGGTATACCCAACGTGGTCTGGGTGCTTTTCTTTGTTATTGTCCAAAATATTACAGAGATCCATGGATGAGAATATCGCATGTCCTTGGCAATATATCACCCAAATTAGTCAAACGAGAAAGATAATTGATGATTGGTTTCACCAAACTTTGGGAAACTTAAATCTGAGAATCTAATGTCCAATTGATTTGAGATTAATGAGAAACTGACACAGAGAGGTGAAAACTGTACAGTACCTAAACCCACAGGAATGGATCCTCAATTTTAGTCCTTCCATTGAGTGCTTATTATCGAGTACCAGTTTTAGAGTTTTTGATATGACCCCTTCGGTGGATTGAACCATGGCTTACCGAACTGGAGACAAGTACAACCCATTGGCCACAGTAATCGATGTAAGAAACAGGGGCGTATATATAGAGATAGATAGATAGATAGATAGATAGATAGATAGATAGATAGATAGATAGATATATAGAGAGAGTGGGGGTAGAGAAAAAAAGAAAGAAAGAAAGAAAGAGAGAGAGAAAGAAAGAAAGGAAGAAAGAAAGAAAGAAAGAAAGACGGAAAGAAAGAAAAGAAAGGCTGAACAGAAAAAGAACGCTCCCATAGCAAAAATATGCCCGTTTTTTGCAATATTTTGGGGGGGAGTTCCATGTTTGATGTGAAGCCTACGGTTAGAATAGAAAAAAAGAGACAGACAGTCAGAGATGGATGTTATTTGAGGCTTGTGCTTTGGCCGTTTGTTTTACATTATTTCAAAGAATCTGCATGCATTAATAAAACTAGAACTATAGAAAAAAATGTTTTGTTTTATAGATTATCGTTTAGCTTCTTTCGCTCCGTTGTTCGTTTTTTTTTTATCCGTATACATGTTCATCTCCTTTGATGTCCTTATCTCCTCCCATTCCTCCTCCTCTCCCCGTCCATCATCATCATCAGCAGCAGCATCTTCATTATTATTATTGTTGTTGTTGTTGTTGTTATTATAATTATTATTGTTGTTGTTGTTGCTATTATTATCATTATTTTTGTTATTGTTGTCATCATTATTATAAATATCATCATTATCATCATTGTTGTTATTATCGTTATCATTATTAATATCAACATTATTATTATTGTTGTTGTTCTTCTTCTTCTTCTTTTTCTTCTTCTTTTTCTTCTTCTTCTTTTTCTTCTTCTTTTTCTTCTTCTTCTTCTTCTTATTATTATTATTGTTGTTGTTGTCGATGTTGTAGTTAGGTTGGGAGTTTTGGATTATTTAAGAATAGATCTCAATATCCTGCCAAGGTTCAGAGCAAGTGTGCACTCTGCTGAGAATAAAAGTGCATCTCCCAGAAACATCTCGATCAAAGTGCAGTATATGTGCATAAATTGAAGCAGTAATAGCAGTAGTAGTAGTAGTTTCTGCATTTGTGTATTCACATCAGCAGTCTGGTGTTCGTTACTGGAGATCGAGTGACAGCAAGTACCCTCAAATGTACATCACCGTAATATTGTCGCCAACACTAGTAATGGCATCATTCGAACAACCTCAGTTATTCAAAACTAGTAAATACCGTTAAACAATTCACGGACAAAAAAAGTGAATTGGTTTCAGTTGGAGAGTCCATAGGTTCAAATGATGAATGGCAATATTTTTTATCCGCTGAATCTTTACTCCTGTGTGGAAGAGTTTGGTTTTACGGACAGAAAAACAAGAACATCACACTGCTCATTATATAAGTATATAAACTGAGCATGCGTTGGTATCGGACTATCTCTATTGGGAGACCTAATGCAGATCGAACCCATTAACAAAGGCCAGCAAGATTAGCTGGCTGATCGTCACGATAAGACATGTGTCTGTATTTTTTTCTCCATATGATCTACTCGTTAATTGCAGGGGAAAAATAATCACAACTATTCAGTTTGAAATAGTGAGTTGGATGTATTTTTGGTGGGCATATTTTAAGCCCCTCGTGGATAGGTTGGGGTAATAATTATTTCATGTATGTTCACGTCTGATGTATCGTGATTATCTCTAGAGATTAGGTTACACCAAGTATTCTTAGATGTGCAGTACCTTCTTAAAATCCTCGCAGATCTCAGTACTGCTGTGGTACGGACAGTCTTGACTTTTTCACAAATCTTTGATTTATCTGATTAATAATTTTATTTTTTTTTAGATTTTAAAAATTTTGCAAAATTTCAACACAGTCCCCAGTGAATCACTTTCCCTAACCAAATGCTTTGATGACTATTTGTCAACATATTAATGTATGTTTAATACGTTTGATTGTGTAATATAACTAGATAATACAAGTGGAAAAATTCAAGCAAATATTTGAATTTCTATCAAACTGTTTTCTAAGAAAAAATAATAACAAATTTGTTCCAGTTGAAACGTCCATTGGTTCAAATTGTGGGCAGGGAGTTCATTTATCAGCAAAAAGTTTACCCCAGAGTGAGAGAGTCAACTGTTATTAACGGCAAACCAAAAAACAAAAAACAAAAAGCAAAAACAAAAACGAAAGAACAAAAATGCATCTTACGTCGTTGAAATTGGTATGAATTTGTATCAGGACACCTATATTGAGATATCCTATGAAGACCAAACCTACTAACGATCTCCAGCAAGAATAGTTGTATTGTTAGAAACCGTCGACCAAATCTGCCACCGAAACTGTCAACATAGGTTTCTTCAGTTTGACTGGTGGGCCAAGTACGTTTACCTATTGGTTCTAGGGGAGTAAAAGTTTCAACATTTACTCTGCATTGTTTCTATAGAACTTGTTTTAAGAATTTAGTAGTTTAGAATGTAATTTTATGATAAATTGGTCTCGTAGTTCAGTGCTTGTTTCTTCTTTTAATTCTATTTCAATGATCATCGTCCAATAATAAACGAGAGAAGTAAATTATTCATTGGTCACTTTTTTTTTTTTACTTAATCACCCTGATACGGTATGCTGGTAATAGACGTTGGACGCATGACGTTTTCTATTTGGAGACCAAGCAGACCTGTTGCTGTTTTCATTGATGTTTCAGCTTTTGTTCCTCTGACATTTATCCCTTATTCCTGGGATTTTCTTTGATTCACTTGATCGAACGAAGCTGGTCTCTGAAGATATCAAAATGTGGAACATGATCAGCAGAAAAAAAGTTCAAAACAAATCGATATCCGTTTCTAAGTAGACAAGTCAAAGTTGAAAATACAATTTTATTTTTTTCTTGTTTTTTTTAATGCCTTTATCTCAAACCCGACTTCTTCTTCTTCTTCTTCTTATTATTATTATTACAGATATTATTATTATTATTATTATTATTATTATTATTATCATCATCATCATCATACTGTCTTTTTCTTCTTATCATTATTATCATTCTACTGTTCCTTACTTTCTTCTCCTTCCTCTTCTTATGATTTCACTGTTTCTTCTTCTTCTCCTTCTTTTTCTTCTTCTTCTTATGATTATTATCATTACTGTTATTATTATTATTCGAATGTTCCTCTTCTTATTATTATTGTTATTATCATTATCATTGGACTATTTCTTCTTATCATCATTATCATTCGACTGTTTTTTCTCTTCTCCTTCTCCTTCTTTTCCTTCTCCTCCTCTTTCTTCTTCTTCTTCTTCTTCTTCTTCTTCTTCTTCTTCTTCTTCTTCTTCTTCTTCTTCTTCTTCTTCTTCTTCTTTCTCTCATTATTGTTATTATTATTGTTATTATTATTGTTATTATCAATTTTTTACCGTTTCTCTTTCTTCTTTTTCTTCTCCTTCTTTTTCTTCTTCTTCTTCTTCTTCTTCTGCTTCTGCTTCTTCTCATTATTGTTATTATTATTGTTATTATCATTATTTTACTGTTTCACTTTCTTCTTCTTCTTCTTCTTCTTCTTCTTCTTCTTCTTCTTCTTCTTCTTCTTCTTCTTCTTCTTCTTCTTCTTCCTTTATCCTCCAGCCTGTTTTTCATTCGACGCGTAACTGTAATCTAAGCTACATGCAGTGATCATAAAAGAATCAAAGGCATCCTCCTTTTGTTTTTGTTTTTCTCTAAAGTTCGGTTTCGGTTCGTATTCAATCAAGCTTAATCAACAATACCCCCCGCCCTTTTCCGTCGTTTTGTTTTTCCCTTTTTCATCCATATACAATATCATATCACAGTGGTCAAAAAAATTGAACTTTTCTTTTTCATCAAAGTTGTAGCATGACATTTTTAGATCAATTTTCGACGCGGAATACGATTATTGAGTCTGTTTCACTCTAGCTCGTCTCATCTTTCCCGCTACAGACACGTCCTGTTTTCAGTCCAATTGCATTTGGTGCTGCATAGGTGAAGGTTAAATCGAAACAAGATTTGTATCAGTCAGAACTTTTCAATGCAGAAAATCAAAATTTCAATGTGTGATGTATACAGAGCATATGTTATTCAAAAGGGCAAGGAAGAGACGTTGGGCTTTGGACCTTCTGAGGAGCTCTGTAGAGGTTATGTGCTAAAATATACCTTTCATCTAATCATGAAAACGGATTACATTTTCCGACCCAGCATCCAAAACTTCATGAATTACACAGCAACACATGCTTGTTATTGCCATTGTTGACTAGTGTTGATGATTGTCATACTATTACTACTACTAGTAATAATAGTTGGAGTATTAGTATTAGTAGTAGACGTAGTTTATTTTGTCTAATTAAACGGAGAGTTGAGTTTATTTTCCTGCCTGATCAAAAAAAAAAAAAAAATAACTAAGAAAACATTCCTTGTTAAAATTGGGCGTGTAAACCAATATTCAAAATACCCCACTCCCAGGGGGAGATTTCAAACTCATAGTAAATTAATTGCATGGATGTAGTCCACAGACTAAGCTAGATTTTTACGAAGATTCAATATAGAAATACTACTAATTATATATATATATATATATATATATATATATATATATATATATATATATATATATATATATATATATATATATAAATATATATATATATATAAATACATATATATATATATAAATATATATATAAATACATATATATATATATATAAATATATATATATATAAATACATATATATATAAATATATATACATATATATATGTATATATATATATATATATATATATATATATATATAATTTGAATATACAAGACGAAAGTTGTAGTAATCAACTTCAGTCGGAGTAGAAGTTGGATTGAAGTTTGACCCCGCAACAGTCAGTCATGTTTCTATTGATTTCAATATCCTATGGACATTTACTAAACCTAGCTTAGTTCAGCACAAAATATAATTGGAGAGAAATCAAAGTAAGAAGACTGGATTGTGCCAGTTCTCCAAGAGATTTCACCTACCTCCACTACCAGTATTTAAAATTCTAGGTCAGCTTCAGTGAGTGATATGCAACTGCTATAGCCATCAAACTGTCCAATAGTTACTCACTGAACATAGTTTTGCCTGGCACAAGGTCCCCTAAGTGAGGCATAGTAAGGATCAAATTCTCCATAATGATGAATTAGCAAGCAAGGCTAGATTACTTAACAAGCCTGGCTGTGGCAGAATCAGTCCATTCTTAATTTCATTCTCATTGAAGATTACCACTACAACCTTTGTATACATATAATAGATGACTGAATCAAAGAAATATATTTAATAGTAGAAATGAATTTATTTATCAAAATGAAATAAGCCCCAGCGTGTTTTTAATATAAATATTCCTAGATATGTGTGGCTTTGAGTTTGGCACAGTCGGTGCGAGATCCGCCTACTATTCATTTCAAATCACAGTAAAGACATTTTTTTATGATTGATCTGTTTTAAACATGACAGGACAGATAAGCTTTTGCAAATTTGTAAAATAGATCTACATAAATATGTAACACGTATCAGCTGGTAAGGCAGGTGCCTAACGATTGCTTGGTCGTAATTTCAACTCACTGTTTGTCCGTCCGGTGACATTAAGCCAAATTGATGTATAAAATTACCATTTCTCGGTCGCGATTTGAGATAAAGACGAATTGAATAGTAGGCAGCTACCATACCAACTGAGCTACATATAGATGAAACAAAAGTTGCTGATATCGTCTTCAATCGAATTAATCAGAAGAAAGAGTGGAGTCTTAATCAATGGCTTGGCTTCCTGAATATCACTGTCCTGGTCACAAAAGCAGAGTTTGAATGAAATGATTGCGATTTTCTATACATTTCACACGTAAGGAATAAGAAAAACACTCATTTTGCAGTAGAGGTGGACACAGCTGACAATAGCACCTAACTGATTAACCGCTAAAAATTTAGCGGAGGCAAGGATAACGGCTAACCACTAAATTATGTGGATTTGGCTTCATTTCTTTTTTTGGCTTTAAAACCGTTGCAAACTGACTTGGAGAGCTGAAAACTTGCGATGTTGTAGTTTGGGCATAAAGCTACAAATAAATCATATGTTGGATATTTGATTCCAATTGTCCATCTAATTTTTCATGTATACCTTGATATTTATGATATACCTTTTTGGAAAGCTACATGACAGAGCTAAAACATATTGGAGTTTCAGTTATGGGTCCGTGTTGAGGGTTTTGAGCCAAAAAAGAAACAAAGCTAAACTCATATAAAAAGTGTTAAGATTGTGTAGCTTAGACAAAGGGTTTTGAAAAAACTATAGGCTGGGTATAAACTAATATCAAGTTTCATTGGTTCAATTTATTAATCATGAACACCTTGATCTTCATCATATGCCAATTCGGAAAGCTATACGGCAAAGGTACAGCAAATTAGAATTTCAGCTCTGGGTCTGCGTTAAGGGTATTGAGCGAGAAAAAAAACGAAACAAAGGTAATTTATACCGAAAGTGTCAAGATAGTGTAGCATACACATGGAGCTAAAAAACTGTATATTGAATATAAGCTAAAGTTTAGTGTCATTGGTTATATTTAATTATTCAAGTACACCTTTGATCTTGATGATATACCATTTTAGAAAGCTATATTGCAAAGCATCAACTTCTGGGTCCGTGTTAAGGGTTTCGGGCTAAAAAAAAAACGAACCAAGCTAAATTCATATAACGAAGAAGAAAGCACTTAGTAATTATCTAAATTCATCGCCCTTTATCAGTTTAGTGTTTTTGTTAGCTTCTACCCAAGAACAAAAATCGTGTTGTGCAGTGTTATTAATATTACAAGACCTACGTTCATAACGTCAGCTGTTGTTCCCATCACGTGCTTTACCATAATTATCATCAATACTGATAATAATTCTCTTTAGAGTCGTAATTTATTCCGCCCTATTTTGCTTTAAAACTCAAACATTGGGACATCGAGTACAACTATGTATTCATATTTTTCACGATCAATTGCACGCGTTTCCAAGCAGCTTTCGGTTGGAGAATATTGTTCTGCTTCATAGCAGAAGTGCGCAGAGACATCTCACATTTCTCTCACCTCAATTTAGTCTATATTTTAAAAACCATCAACTAAAACTGTCACAAAAACTACCAATAGAAGTATCCCCAGTTTTCAAGGTAATCTTGCTGGCTATATATGTAAGTATGTATCTATCATGTGCAAAAGCTGCATCAATGGGACTAGATATACTCCTTATTATGTCTTGAAATTTTGTTATATCCATCGTGGATAGGTTTTTAGTGGGGGTTCAATTTGCAATATAATTCAATGCTTAAGTGATCTCTTACTTTGTATCCATTAAATCATTTTATTCAAAATTCTGCATTTTTAGTGATCAATGTCCAACGAAAGGCGAAAGAATTGCCTCATTCACTGATCACACCTTTTTTTCGTTTTTTTCCAAATTGATCACCCCACAGTATGCTGCCATAAGACATCGACTCTGTGATGGTTTCTACTCGATGACTAACCAGACCTGTATTTTTTTTTATGAATGGATATTAACCGGGATGAAAATGAATTAACCCCGGTTATTTCAGAGGATAATGGACTGAAACGAACTCAGGTTCACGATTACAATTCGAGATAGACTTCACAAGGATCATGGTAAAATATTTATGGCTTACATTTCTTTCTTCCTGATCGTTTTTTAAATACAGAGGAAGCTTTGCACTATTCAGTCATTCATCACTCGCTGCTCGTAGCCAAGCCAGTCAGAGGGTTCGAGCGGGGACCATTTCTTTGCTTTATTGAGCATAGTGTTGAGATTAGGCTATCCCTTTGGATGATTAACGTGATCGTCACGGGGGAAGGGGACTCAATAAATGATCGATGGCTCCTTGCAGCACCTGGTAATCCCAGACGAATACAGGTACTGACCTGGCCCGATCGTGCTCAACTCAACAGTTACCATGTATGAATCGATGTGTCGAACGTAATTTGGCTGTAACGTCTATTCATTGTAATATATTATAATTCTCTCAAGCGGTTATTGTTATCAAAATTAATTGATCCCAAATGCTTTTCCTTGGAACAAGTTCTCAAGGTGACAAGGCGTAAAGCGAAGATGCAATTACGAATAATTTTGACGAGAAATTCTTTTGTGGGTTCCAAGCCCCCTAGAATAATGATGATTGTATGATAGGCCTCGTTGTCATTCCACGGATGATGATGATCATCATGATGATCATGATGATCATGATGAACAAGTGCAAATATTGCTAGACACAAACTGAAAGATGAATTTGACATAAACTTACATTGTAGCCAGCCAAACTGACTCACTTAAAAACTGAAGAAACCTATGTTGACAAGTTTGGTGAGGTTTTGGTTGACAGTTTATTATAGTACATTAACCATCACAGTCAATAATTGGATTGCCGTGGCATCAAAATTTGAAGTCATGTAGAACAAACTGTATGATAGAAAGGATTACATATATGACATTACTTGTATTTTCCACTGGGAGACATCTAAAATGGGGATAATAATTTAATGAAGTTAATTCGGAAGGATATAGACGTTACCTGGTTATATAAGGCCTGGAAAAGGTGAAAAAAACAACAAAAAAAACTTTTTCACAAAAGAAAAGCAAAAGATTCTTAGAAGGGGGTTTTACGGAGCTCTGGCGCAAATTTTCAAGTCTTCAAACGGAACAGTATTGCCAGGATTGCTGGGACACTCAAACACTAACAAATAAAAAAAAAAGGAGTTCCTTCCACCAACTTGGCGGTGTCTAAACTTGTTCAGTTAGTAATAGATGTTAAATGTTGGCATCAAATATCGATCGTTTCCCAGCGTCAATCCTTAGTTTATAACAAATGCAGAAAGAGTATGATCAAGACTTCTTTTTTTTTTCATATTTCAAATCCCTACTGCCAACCGTATGATAAATGGTCTTGTTCTCCGTTTCAATAAGACAGATTTTTTTTTCAAAAGAAAGAAATCCTTGTGAACAAGAATAATCCATCTTTTTTTTTGCTTTTTATTTGACATGTCAAGAACTGGCTGACCGCTAGAAATACCAATAAATAAATCAACAACATGGACGATGAAAGGAAAAGAGGAGAGAAGGGGGGAACATGATAAAAAGAAAAAGCATAACCGATTGAGAAAAGGAAATGGACTTTCTAATCCAATTTTTGATTCCAATGCTAGCGGCTTCGATCCGACGAAAACATACTAATGCGTAGATTATTATTACAATGATGATGATGGTGGTGGTGGTGGTGGTGGTGGTGGTGGTAGTGCTGATAGCGATGATGATGGTGATTATGATGATTAAGATATATATTTTTTTTATTTTGTACTCGTTGAATTATCAGAAATATAGGTCTGCTTAGTCACTCAATAGAAACTTTCATGAGACAAGCGTCCTTTGGCAAACAGGCCGTGTTGATGGTGATCAATTGAAAAATTGGAGGAAAAAAAGGTTGATCAATGGATATATCACTAATTTCAGCCTTTTTTTGGGCGGTGTTAACAGAAAAAAGTCCTAATAAAAAATTTAGAAAAACAAGCAAGAACGCTACCGGAAACATCGAGGGACCAATTTTGCATTTGCTTATATTGTAAATTGAATCCTCACTAAAAAAAAAAAAAACATTTTTAAGGGAGGTCAATAAACAAAAAAAAATTTTTGAGAAATGATTAGAAGTGGATGTTGAGATTTTCAGCCCTCTAGCTCCATTGGTGCGACCTGTACGCCTAGCAAACTTTGAAAGCCAGCCAGACAGCCTATAACAATCAAATATAAAAATAAGAATGAAGAAAAACCGATGATGATGGTTTTATTTATTCATCATAGGTTACCAATGTACCTGTGGGTCAAAATAGACGCCTAAATAAATGCTGATATTAGCATGTTAGTCTTGCAGACCATGCTAAGTGTGATAATGTCAATCCCCACAAGCGGTGCCTCACCCTAAGATAATAATTGGAAAAGGGCGTGATTGGTAAATAAAGTTCTATTCTTACTTTTTTTCTAGTTCACTAAAGAGTTTGAATTAATAAACTTGGTATACTTACATATTATCTTTTCTTCCTGCAAAAAAATAAATAAATAAATAAGAAGATACTATACTTAGAAAATCAGCAATCAACTCGCCTGGGGCACAAGGGAGTGTACAGTGGTTGCGATAAGCTTGGCCAATTTCGATGTGTTCTAATTGTTCGCTTCTTTCCAAATTTGTGAGTCAATTTTTGCTGATTTGGACTCTTTATTTTATGTTTTTTTTAAATTTAAGAGTGATTCTGAAATTCGAAAAAAATGAAAACACATCATAACTGGCAACGATGAATAGGCCACTGCAGAATTATGGTTCTGAAGCTTACCTCACCATCCACGAGTTTATATGGTTTGGTCCGAACTTGGTGCCCTGTCATCGTAGCACTGCATCAAACTAGGACCAACTTAACTTAGTGTAGACATCGAAGAGAATTCCATGCAAGCAAGCACTCCAACACCCTTATACATAGTAGTTAATGCTCTATATACCTGAGCATAAGCATATATACATATATATATATATATATATATACATATATATATATATGTGTGTGTGTGTGTATGTGTGTGTGTGTGTGTATACATATAATTATTTGCACACGCATGTATGAACATTTGTTCCCAAGCATATATAATTGTCAAGTCAAATCATTTTATGTACGTTCGTACATACTTATATGTATATATATATATATATATATATATATATATATATATATATATATATATATATATGTGCATGTGTGTGTGTGTGTGTGAGTGATTAGCACAACAAAGCACTCTAGTACCCCCACGCCCCATTAGTTATTTATGGGATATACAAGTGGTCAAACGAACAAATGTATATATATATATATATATATATATATATATATATATATATGTGTGTGTGTGTGTGTGTCTGTGTGTGTGCGTATGTGTGTGTGTGTGTATGTACGAATATCTTTGCTCTTGCATATATGATTACAATTTCGAATCATTTCATACCTATTTGTATATTTGTATATATATACATATACATATACACGTATGTATATATATGTGTGTGCGTATGTGCGTGCATGCGTGTGTGTATATGCAAGTTGTTCGTATCAGCATGTGTATGTATATAAGTATGTTTGTACGTGCGTGGCGATCGAGTGAAAGAGATCACTTAGTTATATAGGCCGGCAACCGGAAGTTAATGATTTGGGTAGAAGCCAGCGTCTGGAGTGTGACCGGAAGTTTCTTTCCAGATCGAGGGATCGATTCCCGGAAATAGGAAATTCTAGAGGACAAAAAGCCGAGTTATGTGCTTTTATTAGGGGGAAAAAAGTTCAATGTATTTTTGGTAATGTCTAGCGTTTCTTCAAAGTCATTTTGTTACTAGTTGGGCGTTATTACAACGGATACTCTCAGTAATTATTCGTCCATTCTCTCTTGGTTTTAGGGCTTTTTTCTGCCTTTCCTTCTATTTTTCTCTTGTAGTTTTTCCTTTGTTGCTTTGAGCCTTCCAGCTATTCATTCCTCTGTGGATTTAACTGTATTAGTAACCGTCAGTCAGAACTGTCAGCTTAACTGTCAACATAGGTTTCTTCAGTTTTTGATTGTGTCTCTGTAGCTTATTCATCGATTTCACCTTTTGCTAATTCGTTTTCGAGCTGTCAGTGAGGATCAACATCATCATTCTGAAGACTTTCAATAAATGCTCGCTATAATGTGTACAAGTTTCATCCTTTAAAAAGGTGGTAAGATTTACAATGTAAGTTTATGTTGAATTGGTCTCTTAGTTTTTGTCTGGAAGTGCCCAGGATCGTTTTCTGAAAATTCTTACTTTTAAGTGATGTAACAAAAGGTGTAAATGATAACTCCTTTTCATTAATCAAACTTGATTCAATTTTTTCCAATGGATCACCCCAAGCACTCCATGCTGCCTAAGCTGTTAGTCAGGTGACGGTTTCTATTAAGTGACTAACCAGATCTATTCTCTGTTGCTTTTGTTCCTTTTCAGTCATTCATTCAATGATTTTATTGTATTTATCGATTATATTTCATTTTTCCGTTTTGCAATGACCATTCTTAGATTTCAGAATACCTTAAGGCGCTTTCATTCATCACTAATACAAAACAGGATGCTTTTAATCGTTAATATTTCATCAATTCTCATGATTTTTTACAATTTATTAGGCTTTTTTTATCCAGACTTGCTATAACATTTCTTCATTCTTTTTTAAGCAATACATTACGCTGTACGAGCTTCTTTCTTTATTTTTTTTTTTTCAATTTTTCGTTCCTGGTTAATAAGAGTCGTTTTCTGATTTTTTATGTTTTCGTAATATAGAAAATGTCAATTATTCTCTTCAAACTTTGCTTTTGTAACCAGAACAATGATAATTTGAAATCTACTTATTTCTTATTGGACAGCGGGTGGAATCGCACATTTTTAATCACATGAAGTAAGAAAAAAACAATGAGTTATGAATATCACTATTTTGGCCATAAAAGCGAAGTTTGAAAGAAATAATGGTCAATTTCTAAACTTTTTACTCATAATTAGAAGATAATAATGTAACACAAACCAGGAACTGAAATAGCGCCGTACAGTGTTTTTGTTCTTCTATTAGACTCTCCCCGCCTCTTTCTCCAGCTACCAGTAAAGAGTAGGACAGTTGGACCTTTATCAGTCATGCAAGGAAGGATATCTTGGGTACTAGCATCTTTTCCACTGGAAATATTCACAATTACTTCAGGAACAACAATTTTATCAGGAAATGGTGAAAGAACCATTGCTTTCTGCGCCGTACAACAAGGAATCAATTAAGTCTTTTTGTTTGTTTCTTTCTTTCTTTCTTGGTATCTTTTAGAAACCATCAATTATTACTAGCAACATTAGTTTTTTCATTTGTAAGTGGACCAGTCTGTCTGGGTGGTTATCTAACTGTGTCACGGATACAAGCCACTCAATCTGAGCAATAGGACTGAAGATTTTAGCATTTACACATAGTGTCTAATGGGAGCCCTGCAAAAATAGGTAATTTGTGAGGATTCAATTTACAATGAAAATATCTTTAAAATTGGTTCCCCAGTTTTTGCCATACCTGTTATTGTTTTTTCTCAATTAGGTCTCTCCAGTGGTCAAATAAAAAGCAGGGGATGATTTTTTCAAGTAGTTAAATCGAATTTTTATTCCATTATTCATAAATTAATTTTCAATATTCCCTTTGAGTTTCAATTCCTTCCATTTGCTTATCCTGATAGTTCTATTCCATAATTTATTATCATTCGTGAATGTATTTTAACTGGGCTAATAATGCCCAGGGTTGGGGAATGATCAACGCTAAATGGTTATAATATTTCAATAATATTAAATCATATCTATTACTGGTCAATATTATAATTGTTACCGCAGTTGTATATGTGTCATCCAAATAATTAGGATCATGAAAAATATTATGAATAAAAATGGCACGGAGAGGAAACAATTGACGAATCGAATTTCTTTGATACCATATCGGAGACAAGCAACTGTTTCCAGCAAAAATTAATCATAGATTATAAGGAAAAAATATTGAGTGATCGTTTTGATTCAAAAAGATTTTTCAAAAATGATGAAAAGTACCAGGTCTGTGCAAGATTCCAAAGGTTTCCAATGAAAAACTTATCTTTCAAGTAAATCATTCAGTGTCAGCGAAACATTCCTGGGAAAAAATATCTTGCAAAATTTTCCCGGGAAAAACAATTTTACTATGCTTCCGATCATTCCGTAGTCTAGTTTAGGCTAGGGTTTCTCCAAGTCATCATGATTTCAACCACAACTGAAAAATAACGAAGATAAAAAGTCGAAAATATGTTTGGATATCATGCTATATTTATTATCGAAATTACACGTAGATTTGATTCAAAAAAACACAAATAGGTAACCTATTTATAATTTCTGACATCTAGACTCAATCAAAAACAATAGAAGATTGAAAACATCTGAAAAAAATTAGATAAAGAAGAGAGTTATTTCCTTTGAATTTATCGCTTCTGGGATAATTGATTTATTTGAAATAGGGGAGTTGTCGTGCATATTACTTTGCAGTGAGCCCTCACTCGGGTCCCCTTAGTCCATGCATGATTTTTGGATACATCTGAAGCTCTGAGTCGAAATTGGTAAAAAAATGAATTCGTTGAGAAACGGTTGCGTAGTAGTCAAGTACCACTTAAATCTAGATAAGAAACATCTAAAAATACGACACCTAAACACAGCAAGACGTGGGATATTTCCATAAAGGCAACCTGGATCCTGTTTTTGTTTGTCCACGCTTTGTTGAAAGGTGCATCTGGACCTACGAGCAGAAACTTGGTAGAGAATGACAATGTTGTTTCAAGACGAACAAACGAATTTATCATACAGATTATTTTTTCAGTTAATCTTACACCTTTCAGCACCAACATCTTTTCCGTCTGTTTTAGCACAAACGTTCTCTTGTTCTTTTGGATGACATCTTAAAAAACCAGAATAATGTTTGATACATGGAATTAGTTGGACTGTGTTCCAAAACACTTGATTATTGTGTGAACTATGTTCAGTACCTTGGCGCTGCTCAGAGCGTTGACTTGGTGACAGATTCACAAACTAATGGCAGGAGATTCAATGGGAGTTGCTGGATTACAGAATGCCAGCTTTAAGAGTTCCTGGGTCACAGAATGCCGGCTTCAAGAGTTCCTTTCACATTATAAGCTGGATGTGATCCATCAAAGATGTCAGTCATTTCTATTTGTAAATACATTTGAATATGTATCGTAATATGTCTTATTTTCGTATCGTGGATGTCAAAAAAGTATGGAAACGTCAACCAGGGCTGTAATAATTTGTAATCTACTGATTTTCTTTTAAACAAGGGGGAAATTTGCAAATCTTTCGTCGAATAGAGTAACAAATTT
>OY735239.1:3495736-3508236 GCA_963457665.1 Thysanoteuthis rhombus | reverse complement strand
TATATATATATATATATATATATATATATATATATATATATATATGGGGAGGCAAACATGAACGAGGACAAAGAATGAAAGTGTACAGAAAAACGGAAACAAATGGATAAAAGAAGAAAGAAAGAAAGCAAAGATGAAGAAAGAATGAAAAACTTTGCATACAGACACATATTTTTATACATACATATCTACATATATATATATATATATATATATATATGTGTGTGTGTGTGTATGTATGTGTGTATATATATACATCTGATTATCTATCAATCTATCTATCTCTCTATCTGTCTCTCTATCTATCTATTCATATATATGTATGTATATATATATACATATATATATATGTATATATGTGTGTGTGTGTGTGTGTATGTGTGTGTGTGTGTGTACGTGCCTGTGTGTATGTGAAGAATTGAATGGAACACCAACAGGAATACATGTGTGTTTGAGCGTGTGTTGTCATTTATGTGTGTGTAATGTTAGTATGTGGAAAGAATAAAAAGAAGGGACGAATGTGAATGCAAAGATGAAAGAGATTAGAAAATCCATATCAAGGA
Source organism: Thysanoteuthis rhombus (assembly GCA_963457665.1). Classification (NCBI taxonomy): domain Eukaryota; kingdom Metazoa; phylum Mollusca; class Cephalopoda; order Oegopsida; family Thysanoteuthidae; genus Thysanoteuthis; species Thysanoteuthis major. The sequence goes on along the minus strand of OY735239.1, from coordinate 3,507,673 downwards.
AGAAAAAAGATCGATGATCCAACAGATGAGTAGGAAAAAAGAAAGAAAGAAAAAAAGGAGTGAAAGAAAGGAGTTAAAATGAGCAAAAGAGGAGTCTTGTTATATGGAAAATAGAGAAGAAAAGAACGAAGGAGAAGACGTAAATAAATGGTTTTCCTTTCGATTAAATGTAAAGAAATATAATAACACAAGAGTAAAGAAGGAATGAACAAAAAAATATTGAAGACGGCAGACGATACCAAAATTGAGATTGAGGCTAGAAATATATTGACGGAAAGTGAAAAGATAGATGAAACGTCGAGCGAATGAATGTATGAACGAATGAAAGAGTACGTTGAAGAAGAAAAGAAGAAATAAAAAAGGATAGAAAAAAAAGGGTGAAAGGAGAAAGGAACGATCAAAAGATCCAAAGAAAGGAAGAACGGACAATGAAAAAGAAAGGGTGAAAAAATTAAGAAAATAAGAATGAAATAAAGTACGAAAGAATAAAAAGAAACTAAGTGAGCAGAAAGAATAAAAGAAGGAACGAAAGGAAGAAAAAAGCATAAAAATTAGGAAGGGATGAACAAACGAACAAAAAATAAAAAAGAAGGAAATAAATAATGACTAATAATAACCATTTAGGAGAGGCAACCGATAAAGAAAGAGAAAAGAGAATGTTTGATACGAAGGAAAAAGAAAGAAAGGAGGACAGAAGGAAGAGAGAAAGAGAGGAATAAAAAAAGGAAAAAAAACATAGGAAGAATGAAGTAAAGAACGTACGAAATAAAGGAAGAGAGAAAGAAATATAAATCGGTTGGTTAGAAATCAAGAAAGAAAGAAAGAAACGAGAACCGGGAATGTTATGTAACGTTAAATAAGATAAGAATGACAAGGAGAGGAAAAACATTAGTACAACGCAAAAGATGAAAAAAAATAAGTAATATATACAAAAAGAAACAACATTTATACAAAATGGAAAAGCAAGAAAAAGATATAACCTCTAAAAATCAAAATAGAGAAAATTGAATAACGCTTAGTGCTGTTAAAGAACGGCGTGGAAATGAATGGTTCTATTGGAAGCCGGTGAAAAGCGTTCTTAAGGTGAAGACCCAGCAGTGCATTTGCTGTGTACAAGTGACAGGTTGTCGGTTGGCGCTTGCCTTGTTTGCCAATTGTTTACAAACACGTTTGGACCGGTATCTCATTCGGTAAGATGCGCCCGAAGAATGCCTGCCACACGGCTATACGAGTATTCAGACATTTTGTTAGAAAGTTTCTTACATTTACTGTTTAATGCATTTCCTAATATGATGTCTTTCACATCTTCAGAAACTTACAGTCTATATGAAAAAAAGCAGATCTGAATGAGTACACGTACCCCTTACACATACAAACATACACTCAGATATATATATATATATATATATATATATATATGTATATATATATATATATATATATATATATATATATATATATATATATATATATATGATTGGAATTTCAATGCAGATATCAACCAAGATGGTATTAACAGTGACAACGTGGAAAAAAGAAAATATTCAACAAACGATTTTGTTTGTTCCACATTGTTAATATATATATATATATATACATACGTATATATATATATATATATATATATATATATATATATATATATATACATACGTATATATATATATATATATATATACATACGTATATATATATATATATATATATATATATATATATATATATATATATATATATATATGTTCAATTAAAGATCGTTGAAAAAGAAAGATATTTTTTAATCTTGAAATTTCTTGTTTACGTCTTAAAGAACAGCGTATGCTCCGATTTAATGAATGTCTCGTGTAGAGCGTCTCGGCAAAATATTGCATCACCCAGGGATTTTTAGCCCCTGCCTCCCCATTTACGGTTCAGATTTGGCTCCCTGTAACTTCTGGGTTGGCCCAAATAGATTCCAGACCGTGGGTTCGCCCCGTACAAATACCCTCTGAAAAGGCATGAGTCAACCACTTCCAAAAAGTTATATCTGGAATCTTTCCTCTTCGCTCGTACCATGTAAGCAAGTATTACCAGTTACATGCTTCTTTGATTGACGATGGCTTCCGCTCTATTACACCCATTGGCCCAGCAAATGTCATTAAGATCCGGGTTTTCGAGATCGAATATCTATTAGATCAGATTATCATCATTAATATGATTATCATTATTGTTTTCTCAGTTTCTGTGAATTCCGGTTTATTTCCTTAAGAGCAAGTTTCAATCAGCAATCTCAGGTCCCTAGGACATTTCTGGTCAATTTTGCAGTTCTCAGCATGCTACTTTCTGCGAGAGCTCCATACTACTGCTTAATTAAAAATATTATTCTTAAGGTTTTAACTAATATCGGCACTAGACCAACATAGGCCATACTCCAAATCTTTTAGATTTCTTTCCTCAATTCACTAGAAATTCGATTTTTCTTACTGTATCTGTTTCATTCTTTTGTTGGAAGGACAGCGATATCTATGTAACATAACCCCACGTCTTTGTACACTATCACTCAATCAGGTTCTCTCAGCACCACGTGATCATCCGATGATCCAATCATTTTCCGTCATGCCTGTAGATTTGTGCTCAAACCACTTTACATTTTCAATTTACCCAAACTTCTAGCACAGCTTTATACGTACAATCCCTACTATACTATCATGGCGTTCTTTATATTCCTCCTGAGCCAATTTTTACATCCAGCAGTTCAATGTTTCACTGATTCATCTCTTTTTCCACACAATTTACTTTTCTCTGATGTGTATTTTATCAATGTTTTTCTTTTCTCTTGATCCTGATTATTGATGGGTTGCTACGAGATTGCTTGTCCAACCACTTGGATTATCTTTTTCCCCTTTCTTTTGTTTCTTTGAGGTTGAAACGCTTTCATTGCCAAAGGCGAAATCCCTTCTCTCATAACTAACCGATATGACCTTTCTTTTGTGCTTGGAATGTACAGAGGAAATCTTTTTTCTTCGTTCTCCGCACAATCTGCATTACCAAAGAGTCCTTTTCGTGTCACCTTTCTAAAAACGTATCATGTACGTACGTCACTCTGAGGATGATACATTTTGGGTTTTTTTTTATCTGGATTTCCCGGGTTTTTCCAGCCATAACTCTCAAATCTTTTTCTTTCCATCCAGTTCAATATTTCCGCTCCATATCTTACCAAAGACACTACTCTGGGATTTGAAGCTTTGATCTCGTTTTCTGCCATTCAGTTTTCTGAATGTTATCATTCTAACTCTGTAGTAATACCCTTTCTTTATTGCTTCTTTCATTTTGCGATTTGTCACTTCATTTGCTTGAACATACCTTGGTACTTGTAGCCTTTCTCAAATATGATATCTTGCATTAACCTTCTTCGTGTCTCAGCCTCAACGATTCCCTTTCGTTGTTCCCATAGACCTTCACCTTATCCATGAAGATAAGGTAGTTGATTCTTTTCTTTTTTGTCATACCATTTTCAAAATTGGTATCCTGCAGTGTCTTACCACTGAACTAGACTCAGTGGTATGAGCCCAATTATCGACAATAAGGGCGACGAGCTACTTACCCTGAGAGATGCCTCCCTTGATGTTCATAGAAGTCGATTCTTCTTTGCTAGATGTCAGGGCCAATTGCCACCTCTTCGTAATATTTCCAAACAGAATTTCAATATTTTCTGCTATTCTATACATCACTAGGGATTTTAAGATCAACAAGTGGGGCAGTATGTCATTTGGCTTTCTGTAGTCTCTCTATATCATACTCAATCCTATTTCCCTTTTCTACAGTGTTTTTTTTTTATCACTGTTTTGTCTATGAACATCTGGACTTTTGTGCCTCGACTGTTTTTGTTTTTGTTTTTCTCTTTTTCCGCTAATCCGTCTGTCCAATTGGTAAATTCTCATCCTTGGCTAAGTGAAGACAGATGCTGTAGCATCCAGTAGTGGATTCCCACATTAGTTGTAGGCATGTGATAAGCCTATGATTACTCACTTCATTCCCTTTCACCAACAGGACAGTGCAACCAGTTATTGTCTAATCTAGCACCTTTCCTTTAATCACACATTGTTGCAGATGCTTCGCTATTCCACCACACAGTGTTGCTGTTGCTATTATTATTATTATTATTATTATTATTATTATTATTATTATTATTATTATTATTATTATTATTATTATAATCATCTGCAATCTCACATTAGTTGCCTGGTAGTTACCGCTGGATTTTGAGTGACAGCAAGTCTCCTCAAATCTCCAGCCCTTCTCTCCTAGTGCTCATAGGTTACAGTAATACTGCAGTTTACAGTTTCTCACCGGTTGCCCAGCGGTCATTTTGAAGGCTGAGTGACAATAAGTCTCCCCAGGTCTTCAGCCAACATCTGTTCTCTCCTTTACCTATCATGCCACATTCCCGATTTCATTTCCCTCCCTTTGCTGGGTCACTATTAATAATTAGTGTTGCAGTCTTCATATTTCTAGCACTTTCCTCAGTATCCGCACAGTTTCTAGCAATGCTGTGGTCTTTACAGTCTCAATCCTTCCTTTTATCCCGAGCTCCTCCAGTCTCGCCCTCAGTGGGTTTGGGATAGTTCCTAGTGCGCCCGCTATGACTGGCACTACCCTGGCTTTCATGTCCTGCCTCTTTTTCAGTTCTCGCGTAGATCCTGGTATTTTTCCAGTTTTTCATTCTCCTTCCTCTTTACTCAATGGTCTGCAGGTACAGCCACGTCTACTATTTGGAAGGTCTTCCTCTTTTTGTCTACGATTACCACGTCTGGTCTTCTTGCCTGGATGAGGTGGTCGGTTAGGATGTCAATTATTATTATTATTATTATTATTATTATTATTATTATTATTATTATTATTATTCATCTGCATTTTCATACCTGTTTCCCAGTGGTTATCGCTGAAAGCTGAGTGGCAGCGTCTCTCCAGGTCTCTAGTCTCCCTCTAATACCGTCCTCACCTATCCTAACAGCACTGTTTGTACTGCCTCCGACATCTCACCTTTTTATTGGCTGTTTGGCTATTGCTAACAGGTCGGGGATCGTAGATCTTATATTCCCAATACTCTCCTTGGTATTCGTATCATCTCCAACAGTGCTGTGGTTTGTATAGTCTCAATCGTCCCTCTTATTCCCTGCCACTCTGATCATTTTTTGTCCTTAGTACGGTTCTGAGTGCACTTACTATTACTGACACTACCCTGACTTTCATGTTCCACACCGTCTAGGGGTCCTTTACCAGATTATTATTATTATTATTTTTATTATTATTTGGAATCTCACACCAGTTGCCTGGCGGTAACCGCTGGAGTTTGAGTGACAGCAAGTCTCCTCAAGTCTCCAGCCCTCCTCCCCCAGTACTCATAGGTCGCAGTAATTCTACGATTTAGTTTCACACCGGTTGCCCAGTGGTTATCGCTGAAGGCTGAGTGACAATAAGTCTCCTCAGGTCCTCAGCTAACGTCTCCTCCCTCTTTCGCATATTATGACAGAGCTACTATTCGTTGCAGTACTTATATCTCTAGCACCTTCCTCAGTATCCGTGCAGTTCCAAGTAGTGCTGTGGTCTGTACGGTCTCTATCCTCCCCCTAATCCCGATCTCCTCCAGTCTCTCCCTCAGCGTTTGGGGGACAGTTCCTAGTGCTCTCACTATGACCGGTACCACTCTGGCTTTCATGTTCCACATTATCCTTAACTCTCTTGCTAGGTCCTGGTATTTTTCCCTTTTTTCACCCTCCTTCTTTTTTACTCTATGGTCTGCAGGTACAGCAACGTCTACTATTTGGCAGGCCTTCCTTTTTTGTCTACTATTACTAAGTCCGGCCTTCTTGCCTGGATGAGGTGGTCAGTTTGGATGTCAAAGTCCCACAGTAGTTTGTGGTTGTCATTCTCCAAAACTGCCTCTGGCTTGTGCTGATACCACTTTTCCCCATGGTTGAATCCCATTTGTTTACTTAGTTCCCAGTGTATCATCGTTGCTACTCTATCGTGTCTATGCTTATACTCCTTCTGGGCGAGCTGACTACATTCACTAGTTATGCGGTTTACTGTCTCATCTCTTTCACCGCACATGCGGCATTTGCTGTTTGTCTGTATTCTGTCGATTTTTGCTTTTATGTAGTTTGTCCTTATGCTTTTGTTTTGGGCTGCCATGATGAGCGATTCCGTTTCTCTCTTAAGGTTTCCCTTTCGTAACCACGTCCATGATTTCTCGTCTGCTATATCTTTTATCTGTCTTTTAAACTCGCCGTACAATTTTTTCCCTTCCCACTTTTCTTTTTCTAGTTTGCTGTACTGTTCCATTGTTTTCTACTTTAATGTTTGTTGCACTATCCCTCGCGCTCTTTATGATTTCTTCACTATTTGTTTGCACATATCTATCTAGGACTACTATAGCTCTCTGGACACAATCTTCTATGCTGATGAGCCCCCTATCACCTTCTTTTCTCTTAACGTATAGTCTATCTGTATCATCCCTAGGGTGTAATGCTTTATGCATCGTCATAAGTTTCCTTGTTCGCCTATCCATTGATTGGAGCTCTTCCTTTGTCCATCCTAGGAACGGTCCTGTATACCTAACTACTGACACAGCCCAGGTGTTCATTCCTTTTATTAGGTTTCTGCTATTTAATTTGGTTTCTAATATTTTCCTTATCCTTCTGAGGTATTCTCTCTTAATTTTCTCCTTCATCTCTTCCCGTTTTATCGTGTAACATTCAAGGACACCTAGGTACTTGTATCGGTCTTGTGCAGTCAATGCCCTAATCTTGTTGTTGTCCGGAAGTTCAATTCCTTCAGTCATTGAAAGCCTTCCTTTGTGCATGACCATGATTGCGCATTTTTCTATCCCAAACTCCATTCCTATGTCCTCACTATATCCCCTTACTTCGTTGAACAGAGTCTCAAGCTCTCCCCTGTTTTTTGCAAACAATTTAATATCGTCCATGTACATTAAGTGGTTGACCTTTCCTTTTGTTTTAGAGAAGTGGTATCCTTTGCTGTTTTTCAGGATTCTGTTAAGCGGTATCATTGTTAGAACAAATAATAGCGGGGACAACGAGTCTCCTTGGAAGATTCCCCTTTTTATCCCTACCTCGGCTAGTTTGTCCCCTGCGGCTGTCAAATCTACTTTCCAGTCTTCCATCGAATTACCAATGAATTTAACCACCGGTTCGCTAATTTTGAACATTCTAAGGCATTCGAGTATCCAGCTATGTGGAATCATATCGTATGCCTTTTTGTAATCTATCCATCCCATTGCGATATTCTTTCTCCTTTTCCTTACTTCTTTTAAGATCATCTGGTCTATGTAGAGTAAATCGTTTGCCCCTTTGGTTCCTATCCTACACCCTTTCTGTTCTTCTGGTAGTAGTCCTCTTCTATCCATTGACATGTATATTCTCTCTGCTATTTGCCCAGTCAGGATTTTCCACATAAGTGGTAGGCACGTGATTGGTCTATAGTTGCTTGATATGTTCCCCTTTCCCGGGTCTTTTTGGATGAGGGTGGTTCTGCCTTTAGTCATCCATTCTGGTGCTTTGCCTTCATTTAGACAATTTTGGAGTAGGTGAGTGAGTCTGCCGTGTAACGTGGTGAATTTTTTGAACCAATACCCATGGATCCCGTCGGGACCCGGTGCTTTCCAGTTGGCTACTTTCCTAAGAGTATGTTTCAATGTGTTTTCATTCAGTACTATCGGTTCCCCCTCGTCTATATCTTCTAGTTCTTTTCTCATGTTTCCTAACCATTGCGGTGTTACGTTGTGTCTTTTTGGGTGCCCCCATATGCTATTCCAATAATTCTTGGCCTCTGTGGCATCAGGTTTCATGTCCTGCCTTCTTTCCCCATTTAAATCTTGGTAAAACTTTTTCTCATTGTTTTGGAATGTGCGGTTTTGTGTGTATTGGGACGTTCTTAGTCTGTATCTTTTTAGTCTTGCCTCTTTGGCTAGTCTTTTCTGGTGTAACTCTTCGACTACAGTTGCGATGCCCTTTTGCGTTACTTTGTATTTGTTATAAAGTCTTACTCGTGGTCTGTCTGTGTGTGGTGTATTTCTAAGTAGTACTTCATCTCTCTGTAGTTGGGAGATCTGCCTTTGTAACCTTCTCTCCCAGTTGGGTTTCCCTTCCCTATTATTGCTCAGGTTCCTATCTTGTGTTGTGAAGCTTTGTGTTACCATTTTCGCCCCAGCGTAAATTAGGTTGTTGAGTTCTAGGAGGGTGTTCGTTTCTATGTGCTGTAAGAGGCAGTTGACCTGTTTGGTCACTTGTTGTTGTTGCTGCTGCTGTTATTATTATTATCTTTATTTCTAATGTCAGGCCAGTTGCCTTGTGGTTACTGCTGGAGGTTGAGACACAGCAAGTCTCTAGCCCCCATCTCTGCACTCTCATAGTCCACAGCAATAGTGTGGTTTACAGGTTCACACCGGTTGCCTAGTTGTTATCGCAGAGGGCTGAGTGACAGTAAGTCTCCTCAGATCTATAACCCACATCTTATCTCTCCTTCGCCTATCACGCCAGTGTTGTGATTCTTACCCCAACTACCATCTATGTTTTTTTTTCTTCCTCCTCCTCTGTTGATGTGATTATGATTAATATTATTATTATTATGATTATTATGATTATTATTATTATGATTATTAAATTAACATTGATAATAATATTATTATCAATATTATCATTGTTATTGAATTATCATTATTATTATCAAATCATTATTATTATTATTGAATTATAATTATCAAATTATTTTCTTTATCATTACTAGATAACTATTAATATTATTATCATTATTGTTATCATCATTATCATTATCATCATTATTTTTATTATTATTGTTTTTCTATATTATCAAATTATCGTTATTAGATCATTATCAATGAATTACTATCATTGTTATTAAATTAACATTAATAATAATATTATTATTAATATTGTTGTAATTGAATTATCATTATTATTCATATTAAATCATTATTACTCTTATTGAATCACTATTATCGATTTTTTCCCTTTATTATTACGAAATCATAACTATTATTATTATTATTATTATTATTATTATTATTATTATTATTATTATTATTATTATTATCGTCATCATTTAGTAGAACCGAGGAAATTCTACGGAGAGTAATAAAGATGTTTTTTTTCCGTTACACATGCTTTTATGCTTTTCCTACTAATATTTCAGCCAATATATCCCCAATCTCTTTTAATCATTATTTATTTATCTTAATATTATACAGACATGGATAGTAGAAAAAAAAGAGAATGGGGATCACATAAGTATTTATGATTTATTTCATCATGGAAACATGGTTAGGATACGATTATAGCAGTACTCAGTTCATATATTTTTTTTTATCTTACAGTTTTGGGGAGCTTACGATCCCTTTCCAGTCATTCTTATATGGGTTGGGGTTAGATATAGCTCCCATGGGGCGAAAGTTGAGCTGAGGCAGTGCTGGGGAGATAGATAGTCACGTACAAATAAACTTTTTTTTTTCAAAAAAAACAAAAGGAAATTTCTCGGTAGATAACAAATAATACTGTTTTGAAAATGCTTTTTTAATATTTTTCCTGTTTGTTTCCGTTATCATATTATTGCATTATGCAAGTATACGTACGTTGTCCTGGAGCGTAAAAACCGACTGTGAACAATTTATCACGAGATACACTTGGCTTAGCGAAGATGAAGCATTACATAATGGAATGCACTGTCCCTTTTGGAAGATTACAGTCGGCTATTTGATATGAGTATTCATTCTGGCTAAAGGCATTAGATAATGTAGAAAAGAGCAGTCATTCTCAGCGAGGGGAATATTACCCACGAACGTGTGAAAGTTTAGAATGCGGTAGATTTGAAAAGATAGTCAGAAAGGAAAGATGGAGAAAAATGGTGGAGAAGATTGAGAAACCTTGCATTTGGTTTTCGTTGGTCTATGTGGGAGAGTATGTGCCCACGTTATCATTAAAATTATGTTAGGAATAGAACCCCGCCTTCGTGAAAAAACATTCAAACATTATTTTCTTTTCAAAAAATAACAAATTCTAGGGTTTAATGGATTGAAAGTACATAAAAATGAGAAGGGGAAAAAAAGAAACGTGTTCTTCCAGGAGACGGCGTGTTGCTAAAAAATAAATCTTGGAGCAAATCTTTATGCATTGCAATCTTTATACCTTTTAATCCCCATCTGTCTCTTTAGACGACTGATCAGAAAGAAAGTTTCAACACTGAACTCATTTTTATGTGTTCATATATATATATATATATATATATATATATATATATATATATATATATATATATATATATATATATATATATATATATATATATATATATGTGTGTGTGTGTGTGTATATATGCATGTATGTATGTATGTATGTATGTATATATTTGTGTGTGTGTGTGTGTGTGTCTGTGTGTGTGAAATATGTTATTTGTGTCTGTTCGTTCAATTAATGAAAAAAAATTTATTGGCAGTGTATAATATCATTATCACAATATATATATATATATATATATATATATATATATATATATATATATTGTGATAATGATATTATACACTGCCAATAAATTTTTAAATTATATATATATATATATATATATTTGTGTGTGTGTGTATATACGTATATACATACGTATATTATAATTATTTATATGTGTGTGTGCGTGTTCGTGTGTGTATATGCATGTGCACGTGTGTACAAGCATAAATACACAAACATAAACATCCATGTATATATATCTTTGTTTACCTGGGGATGAACACTCGATACTCAATAGTAATGATTTGATTTTTCTTTGTGTAATTTCTCACCCCTCGTCCAATTATTTGAAAAATGCTCATCAGGAATATACGTGAAATTATACAATACGTACATACGTACGAATCATTTGAAACATGTTTATCGGCAATGTATCATATTTTTATCAAAATATATAATTGTACTTTATATATATATATATATATATATATATATATATATATATATATATATATATATATATATATATATATAAATATATAAATACATATATATGTATATACATACATATAGACATACATATGTTCATACATTCATATATATATATATATATATATATGTGTGTGTGTGTGTATTTATTTGCACACACACACACTCATATACATATGCGTGAGATATGTCACTGGTATAGAGCAAGGGAAAAATATTTCTCAGCAATTTTTGAGTTAAATATTTTTTATCATATATATATATATAAATATATATATATATATATATACGTATATATATATATATATATATATATATATATACATATATATATATATATATATATACGTATATATATATATATATATATATATATATATATATATATATATATATATATATATATATATATATACATATGCTTTTGTTATGTCATGGGCGTTTACTCGTCAAATATTGGAAAAATGTTTATCAGCAAGATCTGAGTGAATTATACTTTACATATGCAGATATAAATAACTCATATACTGCTTAATATATATTGTTCATGAGCATATACATCTATATGAGTGTATATCCACATGAAAAGAGAGAGACAGAATCAAGATATACCTACATACGCATATATACTTGAGTGCGAGCGTTATATTACACGCGTATGAGCAGTTTATTAGCATTAATATGTACATGTACATAAATTGATGTCAGAATTCTTTAAATATAATAAATGCTATTGAATTATTTTGGCTATAAATTATTTTCATTTTGACGTTGAAAATAACAATTTTTTCCTAACTGGAAAGAATTCAAGGTTGCGAGTTTGAAACAAAGAATTCGGCGATAAACAGTAAACAATGAAACATAGAATTAAGCCAACAGAGGAAACGACATGGGGAGATGGGGAGGGATGATGAGCTGAAAACAAACCCCC
>OY735239.1:3485736-3493236 GCA_963457665.1 Thysanoteuthis rhombus | reverse complement strand
GTTATGTTAAACCAAATCAATATATAGAATCAACATTCAACTGCCGTGATTTGAAATCACGACAACTTAACCGATAGGCGACTCTCTAAACGACGATTGACACGTCTCTCGTTTCTACCAAAATTATTTATTTTTCCCATCTATTGTATATTCAATATAAATGTTGTAGTTATCATCTTCTGTCATAGTTGAAGTAGGAAAGACGTCAGTCGCTGCAAGGCTCTTTTTTTTTTTAAATCTTTCTCTCAATTTTGGAATGTAGTTATGGTAGAAACAACGTCTACTGAAATAATCAAGCGAGCCATTGCTAATGATCTCGTTAATCAGAGGCTGTTCAGAGTTTTCTTGTGCCGTTGTCATCTGTATACAATTGTAAAAATGTAAAATGTTTCTATGCAAACGAACGGTACATTGTTGTGATTTTAAGAAATGCATGAAATTCAGTTGTAGTTTCAAAGTCTTTCTCACTGATCTACTGGAACTATATACATATATATATGGATAGATAGATATATTTACAAATATTGTGTCATCCACAGACAGCTGTTTTGTTGTATTACAACTGTTTACCGTGGGTATAGACTATCCATTATCTCATCCAGTACCACAGGGTAGGATCGAAAACTTAACTTCAGACCCAGAGGCTGGTATCCTCTCTCTACTCCATGGAGTGGGACGGTCGGTAGGGTTGAATTTAAGTATATATATTCCCTATCCACCATTGAGCTCCATTCCATGCAATGCATATATATATATATATATATATATATATATATATATATATATATATATATATATGTGTGTGTGTGTGTGTGTGTGTGTGTGTGTGAGGTGATCTGGCAGAATGTTGGAGTTTTGACATTGGAAGGTGATGAAAAATTTTGAGAAAAAACAAGTGGTTCATCTCCAGTACAGGTATTTCTTGATGCATTTTTTCGATAGTTACCAACCACGTTTTTCCAATAGTTGCAGCGAGAAGAGTGAGTTTTCTTGCATATTTGTAACTATCCTGGCCCTTTTTATTTCAGATTACTTGATACTCATAGACGCGAATACTAACATCTCCTGACCCTTGCTTTTGATGACCCTTCTCATTTCAGCCCAACCTGATTCTCATTGACACATACAGGAACCCCTTCCACTCCTAAAAGCAACTAATAACATGTTACTTCATTCCATTTTTGGAACCTCAAACATGTAAACATCATACAGTTTCCTCTGCCACTGCTTCAAATCTTTTTGAAGAAGGTGGTTTGCTGTCATCAAAATGCATCAAAACATTGACAAGTGGTAATAAAAAGCTCTGAGATGTAACGCCTTTTTTTTTTCTTAAATTTGTCTTCACTTTCTCGATTGCCGAAATATCATCATCCGTTAGCACGTAGGTATATTGGGAAAATGAAAGGTCCACAGCGTAATGACGTTAAAGCAGTTTTTACATATTCATTTTTCTGTATAATCTACTTCCTTGTCAACGGGCTTTATACAAGGATGCATATCAGTCACATATGCTGACCAATATACAATGAGAATGCAAATTTTCTGAAAAGAAGAAGATATAGCGTCAACGTGATTCGAACTCGCATCCTCGGCAACATACGCTGTCCTAGTTTTCCCTTCGTCTGAATGTGACTTTTGAGTTCAATTTCTTGATCAAGTTGAGCAGAAATATTTACCAGCTGAATAGAGAGGATGAGTAATCATCAAGGGTTAAGAGTTCCAAAGTTTATTCCGTTGGACCCCACCACCTTTAAACCAAAAACATTTTCTGCAACTTCGGTTCTGCCGTATCGAGCTGATAGTATTGAATTACCTGAATTCCATCCTTTGAGCAAAATTGGGGACCAGTGGAATTATCAGTCGGTTCGATAATCCGAGAAGTCTATTAGATACAACGGACACACTGTTGAGACTATATGCTGAAAGGAGGGGAGTTGTCTATTGGCCGAACCGGGGCGAACGGGGCCAAAAAGAGCTGGTTCGAGATATGTGTCTGTTGAAGTTTTATCTTGGCTTTCTGAAAAATCACACCCATTAAAAGATATATTGTCTTATTCAAGTAACTTCACACACACACACACACACACATATATATATATATATATATATATATATATATATATATATATATATATATATGCATTTAATCACCATTTTTTGCGATTAGCTGGATGCAGATATATTATTTGTTGATACCTTTTATCAATATTCTAAAAAATACAAGATGAAACTTGTTAAAACTCCATGGAAGATACTACAATAGAAAAATGAATATTTCAAAATTTAATTTAGTCTCAATCACAAACATCGGTTATGATAACCATCGGTATATCATGTATCTCAATCTTAAGCTCCGTTTTGCAAATTCACTCTGTACAGTAATTAATCCCAGCCCAGACATGAAAAGAAATCAGGAAAATAAACCGCAGGGAACGATGTGATAAAAATAACTGGGACGATGAAAAGATCCGAGATCTCTGGAAATATCCAGTCATTTAATATTAACTGAAAGATACCCCACTTAGAGCAATAACACCTCGGTGCCCTTAAAAGCACTTCCCTCGAGATCTTGCAGACTTATTCCAGCATCCATTTCACAAAACAATCTGATAATTCCTCATTTGGGGTCGCGTCCAGTTGTTAGTCACTTTCTCCTTAATCTTGTCTATAGTCTGAAATTTCTCTTTTAGGGTCATAATCCTAGACTGGGAATTCATGTGTAGTTATGACCATTTTGAAGGAATCTCCACTATTGTTATCGGTTTTAAATGAGTTACATGTAACTTAAGAATGAATGGAATATCATCACGCTATAGTATCTGTTCACGCTTGAGCAGTAAGGTTCCATAGGTTGCTGTGTTACTTGAAAGCTGTGCAACCAGTTTTTGAAATATTCAAAATGAATGGTTCTCTTGGGCATAGAACTTGTATTAAAACTTTATTTCAAAGGCCAGCTTTCAATAGCTTATTATAAGTACTTCACCGTACAAAACGAAGGTTACTTAATCCGAAGCAGTCACTGATAGGACTCAACGATAAATATTGCTCAGTATTCAATGCACCAGGGTAACATTTACCCGTGGCTTAATTCGGAATAGATTTCTCCACGGCTTAATCTACGCTTAGATTGTATATGTCAAATACGATTACGCTGTGCTGTACATTAGAGAGCATCGCCTTGCATTATCAACATAATTCCAAGTTGCATGCGTGAGAGATTAATTCATTCACAGACTAATACGTCGGCAGATCCTCAAGAGTGATAAATACTGGGGATAAAACGTTTGCCGACAGATCTCCAGACTAAAGAATCGATGTGGTAACTATTTTGTTTATCTGCATCGATGGCCCAGACATGATTTCTTCGTGGGGATGAATACCAATCGGGTTTATGTTACTTTAAGCGTCGTAAATTGGAGGTTATGGTAATCTTTCGTTTTACAGATGTAAAATATGATACTTAAACACAGCCTACAAAGGCTTCAAAAGTCATATAAACGCTCCTAAACGTATGGCTATACAAACGTTTTGATTAGATATTAGCATGGTAATGAAGTTATAAGTTATTAATTTGTTTTTCATCAAATATCCAGACTGAAAGAGATCTCTGGGTAGGCCTTAAAATAGAATTATGACCAAGTTTTGGCAGAAATTCATAACGAATTCATTGAGTGCTGTATTCTGATAAAGAACAAATGGCTTTCAACCAGGGCCTAAAATGAAAAAAAAAACAAAAAAAAAATGTTCACAATCTGATGGAATACTGATTCTTGATTTTGAGTTTTAGCTAATTTCATTTGGAACTATTTCTAATTTTCCTGTTGATTCTCTGTTTTCTTCTTTTCTGCAATAACTTTCATCTTGGTGATCTGATTTAAAAACTTCTGGTTGATTTGAAAAAAAATCTGTTATAGAATTTCATTGTTTTGCTGTTTTTGTAAGGCTAAGTATACAATTAAAAGGTAATGTTCCTTTTAATTTGAAATTCTTTGTTTCAATTCTTACTTACATTTTATTCGAGAGAAGCAGTCATAGCAAGTAAACATACAATCATTTTCTTGTGATCGTTATTCAAAGCTGAAACGAGTTAGAAAATGTTAAACCATATGTATTCATGTTGTAAAATAATGAGCATTCACTTAGTTTACAAAATTAAAGCATATTTTGTGTTTTATGATCTGGTTTGGTCATAAATTTGCACATTTATCCATTTCCAAGACCACACTCTCAATTTTCAAAACCACTGTGTAGTAGGCCAGATTTTTTTAGGCCAGGCTCCGAACTTCACTATCGTAGTAATATCTGATCCGTAAGTTATATATCTACACTTTCTGAGCCCTTGAATAATGCGTTTAACTACGATATCATATATTTGGAAGACCAAAGATTAACATTACCTTTAATTTACGTCGCTTGAAAGATCGTACTTATTTCTCAGTGAGCAAGAAACGAGGGTACGTGTATTCTACACCTAATCTTATAACATTGATACCTTTTTTTGATTTTGTTTTGTTCCCAAGTACTATTTCCTGATTGATTACGTTCAGCAAGTATAGAAAAAATAATTATCCCCTTAAAACTTTGCTTTCGTGATCATAACAATGATAATTTGAAATCTACTTATTGTTAATTGGACAAAGAGCAGATTCTGACATTTTCAATCAGATAAAGTAAGAAAAACTATTACATATGTATATTGCTATCCTAGTTACAAAGGCAAGGTTTGGCGGGAATAAAAGCCATTAAAGAAACTTAGTAACCAAAGAGAGCAGAGGGTTTTATCCCTTTTTGTAGGTACGTGTGTTTGTGTGTTCCATTGCTACTGACCACACTGTTTTGTCTAAAAACTTGGGAATTGATACCAATAACTTCTTTTTAATTTTTGGGGTAAAAAAAACTTTTTCTTTCTGAGGCTTTATTTGATTTTTTTTTTCAATATCATTAGTATTCTCCAGTATCTACATGTTTTCAGAAATGTTTTATCTATTTCAGATGCTTTCATATATGAAACATCAGCAATATCATAACTAAAATTCATCCTGATCATATTTATTTTTCAATCGGATTTTTTGTACATGTTTTCCTAAGCTGACGCTAAGGTTGTTAAAGCCGAGTTTGTGGTCGCAAAGTAAAAAACGACACTCACTTCCTAAAAACAAACGTTGCATTGCAAGGTATAATGATTTATATATCAGAAAAGTCGTAAAAGTACCCTCTCTCACTCTCTCTGTCACAACACATTTGATCTTATTACTCATTAATGTTTTGAAATAAGGGACTACCAGTTAACAGAAGAGTAAAACAAAAGTGCAATAGTTTTTCATACGTTATGTCCAAAGTTTTGACGGGTAAGAATAACAAAAAGTTCGGCCTTATTAGTGGTCGTTTCATTACTCTATCTTCGACTTTATCAATTAGATAAATAAAATGTTCCCAGAAAGTCTGTGAAATTCCAAGAAAGGAACTTAATGCCATGCAGACTGTTGCTGATGTCTTTTGGGGCTGATCATTTAGAAAAAAGGGATGATCAATTAATGAGTCATTTCTCATAACTTTTGCTGGGTACATAAAAAGCTAAAACACTGCAAATCAAGGAACCAAATTAGCATAAACTCACACGGTAAAATGAAACCCACTAAATACTCATGGGGGGATATTTTCAAAGAACCAAAAAAACGTGGCTTTTTTTCCCAGACATGTCAAAAGATAGAGTTTAAATATTCAACCTTTTTGGGCTTAACACTCACACACACTCACACACACAAACATATATATATATATATATATATATATATATATATATATATATATATATACATATATATATATATATATGCACAAATTGCATTATATTATATTGAAACATAATTGGAATGATCTCGTCATTACAGGATCAATGTATCACTTGGCCATGACAACAAATATAGGATAAGCAATTTGAGAAAAATTGTGAAATTTCAAGAAAGTTAGAAATTAAATGCAATGCAGACTTTTGCCTATACTCTTAGTTAATATTACCAAACCTGTAGTTTCAACCTCGTCGTTCAGTTCGTATTCCAGGCGTAAATCTCATTTTCGAGATGAGTGTGTTCAAATCTTTTTAGGGAGAGGTCCAGTTTGCCATTCGATAGAAAATGTCAAGTGACTGATATCTTTTGGTCCTGATCATTAAAGAAAAAAAATGGATGAGGGGTGATCAATTTATGAGTCACTTCTCATAACTTTTGCTGGGTAAATGAAAAATCTTAATTAAAAAAAAATTCACACAAGTTCAAACACTGTGGTACGCGAACCAAGGAACTGGATTGGCATAAATTCATACCCTTAAAATGAAACCCACTAATTACCTATTGGGGATGATATTTTCAAAGAACAGAAAAAACTTTTTTTCCTTTCCCCCAGACACGTCAAGAGATAGAAGAATTTAGATATTCAACCTTTTAGGACTTGGCTGCTGCAGAAAACGAACCTACGGCCGATAGGGTAGCCATTCCAACGTAGCGTTGCTTGCATCATTCAGCTAAACAGCCCATTTTTGTTAATTGTTTATTTTCATTCACATTGTCTTGGCCAATTGATACACTAACCGTGCAATGACGGGAGATCATTTCAAATACAAATTTCAATGTAATATAACGCAATTTAGAATCATTCTGACGGATCATATATCTATTTCTAAATAACACAGACGTATATATATATATATATATATATATATATATATATATATATATATATATATATATATATATTGTAATCCAGCAAGAATCACTAAAAAAACTGAATAGACTTATAGTGAACTCTGAGGACAGTTTTGCTTGACTGCGTCTATTACCGTTACGAAACTAAAGACTGCTTTAAACATTCCAGTCAATAATTCGCTTGGAGGCAAACGTCCTTTACCTTGTTTAATCGAATATGCAATCCTATTTTTAAGAACAAAAGAAAATATATTCTCGTGGTTTCATTAGTATTAATGAATCAATTTCTATGAAAATGATAGAATTAACTTCTTCCATTCCTCAAACAGCACCTGGCTCGTAGTGGACTGATCAATAGAAAACTGGAACGTTTAACCTGAGGCTGTCAACCAAATATTAAATTTAAGTTTTTCCAATGGAATACATTAAATGAAATAATAGGAGAGAAAAGAATAGATAATGATCTTTTATTGCTTTCAACTGCAAAGATAGCGTGAATAAAAAAAATTAAAAAAAAACAGAACAATTTGCCAAGAACAGGTCTTGTTAGTCGTTTAATAGAGACCGTCACGCGACTAATATCTTTTAGTATCATTCTGTGTTCGGAGGTTCATTTGAAATTTTGTGGGGAAAAAAGAGATGATCAATTAATAAGTAGAATTTTTATTTTTTCACCCCTGGTTTGGTGGTGATCACTGACAAGTCCAAATAAAAAAAAATTGAAAAAACAAACAAGTGTGGACCCTGCTCTGAGAGGGATCAATTTTAGATTAATTTACATTGTTAATTGAACCCCCTC
>OY735239.1:3425736-3473236 GCA_963457665.1 Thysanoteuthis rhombus | reverse complement strand
TAAGCCTAGTCAGTGCTTAGACTGGTGATTACTGGAGAATATCAGTTGCTGTAAGCAGAACAAAGATTCGACAGACCTAGCAAGCGAAATGTTTGTCTTGGAAACATTTTACTCTGTACCTGATCTTTTGACGAGTGTATAAGTAAAGAAAGATAATGCAATATGCTGTAGGAGTAATTTTCACACGTGTGTATCAGGGCACGTGTTTAGAGTTGGTGTATCTCATAGTTTACTGTGATCTTCGCTCGCCCTTTTTGTTCTGTACTTCGCAACGGGTTCTTCGCACCTCGACGAAGTGTTGACTGTAAATATCAATAACACAACGAAAGTACTTTCATTTTGCCGAGAAGCACTTTAATAAATTACTACAGATGGAGAAAAGATGATCGTTGTACAAGGGATAATCCCGGATGCTGCCATGTTTAATCCAGCTTCGTGGGTGAGAGGAAATAAATAGATTGAAAGCAGAGATAGATAAAAAGATAGATTGAGAGCGAGAGAGAGTAAGAGATGATTAATAAGTTTTTGTTTGCAATAAATAAATCAAAAGCTGAGAGAGATAGAAAGATAGATTGAGAGAGACAGAAGGAGAGAGAGATAGATCGATAGACAGAGACAGAGAGAAAGAGAGAAAGGAGGAAAATAGATAAATCAAAAGATGATAGATAGAAAGATGGATTGAGAGAGATAGAAGGAGAGACAGATACAGAAGGGGAGACAGAGACAGACCGATTGACAGAGACGGAGAGAAAGAGAGAAAGGAGGAAAATAAATAAATCGAAAGATGAAATAGATAGAAAGATAGATTGAGAGAGACAGAAGGAGAGACAGAGACAGACCGATGGACAGAGACAGAGAGAAAGAGAGAGAGGAGGAAAATAGATGAATCAAACGATGATATAGATAGAAGGATAGATTGAGAGAGACAGAGGGAGAGAGAGAAACAGACTGACCGAGACGGAGAGAAAGATAGCGAGGAGGAAAATAGATAAATTGAAAGAAGAGATAGATAGAAAGATAGATTGAGAAAGAGAGAGGGGGAGAAGGAAAAGTAAGCTACGATTAATAATTTTTTGTTTTCAATAAATTAAAAGCTGACAGAGAGAAAGAGACGGCGACTATCAAAGATAGAGACGGACAGACAAAAACATGAACAGAGAAAAAGGAATATACATTTTTTTAAAAAGAAAAGAATGATGAAAATAAAGAGGAAAGAGAATGATTAATAAATTTTTGCTTGCAATAAATTCTTTTTTGACAGCTTCTGCAAAATAGAGATAAATACACTCACACACAAACACATGTGTGCGCACACACATACGTGCACGCACACACACAGACATACACACATACACACACACGCGTGCACATACACACATACATCTCCTCTAATGAACAGTATAATTTTCATGGTTCGCTGGTCTTAACACCGGACTTCCACTAGGGAAGGATGGGTTGAATTTTGCAGAAAAAATACTTCCTGTCGACCGTTTCAAACTACATACCATTCCTGGTAAACAAATTCAAAATATATATATATATATATATATATATATATATATATATATATATATATATATATATATATATATATACATATATATATATATATATATATATATATAAAAATCAACAGCAAAGAAAAACATTTCAATCGAAATGTATCCGTGTCTCTGTCCAATGGAATTAATGAGTAGATGATATGAAAAAAACAAAAAAAACAAAAACAAAACAAATGAACCCTGAACCGATCCGAACAGACGTCACTGTGCAATGATTAGCGAGCCAAACTTGCTGGCCGTTGATAGTGGGTTTAATCTCTATCGGATCTCCCTGTATTGACAGTCTGATATTAACGAGAAAATATATGATTTAGGAATATATATATATATATATATATATATATATATATATATATATATATATATATATATATATATATATATATATATATATGCGTGTGTGTTTTTTTTTACAGCTCTTTTGGTAATTTTTTAATACATGGTTATGGATTTACAGTTTAGATGTTATGATTATGCCGAAATCTTTTTTTTTCTGTAGTTTTTAGTTTTCTATCATTCAGGTTGTAGATATTTTTGCTGTTCCCCCTATATGCATTACTTTGTATTAGTCTCCATTGAAGTGTAATTGCCATGTTTTCAAGACCTTTCTTCTTATTCTTTTATTCACTTTACTTCTGTTGTGTTATGTTGGTCTTTCATTGGGATATACATCTTCATGTCATCAGCAAATATCCTAGATTTAGATTGCTGTGCTTTTGATGTGTATATTACTCACCCCAATCTGACTCTGCACCGATGACTGATACGCATTGTTTTCTTCCTTTTAAGTAGTTCTTGCCATTTAAGATATTTCCTTTGATGTTGTGGTATTTTAGTCTGTATTGTAGCTTTCTGTGAGCTACTGAGTTTGGTCTGTATTGTAGGCTTCTGTGAGGAACTGAATTGAGTTTCTATATCAGCTTTCTTTGAGGTACTGAATTTAGGTTCTACAGTAACCAGGTTTGAGGTACTGACTTTAGTTTCTATCGGTAGCTCTGTGAAGTACTGAATTTAATTTATATGGTAGGCTTCTTTGAGGTACTGAATCGAGTTTCTATAGTAACCTTAATTGAGGTACTGAGTTTAGTTTTTATTGTAAGCTTCTGTGAGGTACTAAATTGAGTTTCTAAATTACCTTCCTTTGGGGTACCTAATTCTATATTAACCTTGTTTGAGGTACTGAGTTTAGTAACTATTGTATCTTTTTTTGAGGTACAGAGTTTAGTTCCTGATGTAGCCTTCTTCGGGGCATTCAGTTACGTTTTTATAACAGTATTCTGTGAGGTACTTTACAGAAGTTAATATATATTATACCAATCAGCTTAACCTTGTCTTTTAGTTTTGTCCATTATTCCGGTGTACAGTCACCACTGGACGGAGCCCAGTGGTATCACTATTCCTAAGCTTGAATAATTTGTATTATAGTTAATTCCATTGTTCCTCTGAAGATAACATAAATGTCGACTTTTAAAAAAAATGGATCGTTGGGCACTTGTTATGTGCTGGCATTCTTACAATAGTTTGTTCTGTTCAGTTATACTGCGGATCCATTTCCCTTCTACCTTCTTCCATGCCTACCATCATGGCATACCATTCACAAGAGGTTGGGAGAAGGATCAGTCTACTTCGTAATCTTTTGTGCATTGAGATAAAATAGAGATAAATCGAGAATTGCTCGACTGAAAAAAGAAACAGGCTGGAAATCATCATATCTTCAATTTTCTAGAACTGCTTATCTAGACGTGTGGGCGTCAGATTTTGTGGATATACCATAGATGCTTTGCTGAGAAAGATCGATTGGAAAAACTGTTCGTTTAAAGCTGATTAGGAAAATGCATTTTGCACATGACTTGGATAACACAGAATAACCCAATTATTGTTATTAGTATATATATATATATATATATATATATATATATATATATATATATATATATATATATATATATGCGTGTGTGTAAATATATATGTATATATTTTTCTCAGTCAGACATTTTATATTTACGTATAAGTAAACACTAAACAATATCTCTGAGAGTTCTCAATTAATTTGAATTAATATATGATCATATATATATATATATACCTTTTACAAGACCAACATTTTACGACAGGATACTGTGTTGAGGGTGATCAATGAATAAATTATTTATCTCATCTTTGTTGTGCAGAGATCAATGAAAAGAAGTTCGACTTTTCAGAATAAACATAACGCCAAAATAATTTATAGATATACATATGCATGTACTGAGATCAGAATATACATATATATATTGATACAAATATATGTCTCTAAAATCCATTAAAATATATATGTATATATATATACATATATTGTAATCAAAATCATATATATATATATATATAAATATATATATATATATATCATAATTTCAAGATACATATCTATATATATATATATATGTATATGTATATATATATATATATATACATATATATATATATATATATATATGAATTTTTTTTGCTTTATGCTTTTCCTAAAGGGTCGAATTTTTTTTATTGATCACTGCACAAATCCTAAGAAAAAACTTATTCGTTGATCATGCTCAAAACGGCATCTTGTCATCAGGCGTCGTCGTGAGATCGTTTCCATTGAGTGACTAACCAGACGCTTTCATTCCCTCGTCTACTCATTTGAGTTTTTCGAATTCATCATCCACGTGAATAAGTTATTTCTCTCGCCTTTTGTTGATGAGTGATCAGTTAAAAAAACAAGTCCAACTTTTCAGAAAAACAAAAATCAAAAATGATTTTTCCTTTGTGTAACATAAAAAAGCGTATTTCAGCCCTCTAACTCCGCTGGTTAGAACTGCATGTGCTATGCATGAATATAGAACCAGCCAATGAGCAAAACCTACTTAAAAGTGAAAAAATAAGAAAACATGTTGACATTTTTGGTTGACAGTCTCGAAAAACGAAAGACGCAGATATTGATATGCTACATGGAACTCTTCAGTTACATGAAATAAAAAAAGAAAAGAGAGATGAATGTTTCGTCTGAGTTAACCTGATCTTTCCACCATCCCCTACTTATCCATATGAATACCGACTTTCGGATCAATTTAAACTACTGATATTCCTGCCTGTCTATTTATCTGACTAATCAGTCTTCACTGAGAGTGCCTGAAGCAAACTAATGCTTCAAAGATCATGATAAACAGATCTGGAAAATGAAAAATATACAAAATGTATCTAAAAGAAAGTTACATCAAAATCCTAAATAAACGTTGAATCTGATTAATTTCTTAACGAAAAAGTTTCATTTCTTTGACATTAAACCTTTGATGACGTCATTAAAGTTTCTGTTTTGCTTCAACTTACTGTAGCACATAATGTATGGTCTCGTTTGCTAAGTGAAAGAAATGCAATTCTGTGTCTCACCAGAGGTCTATTCTTTATATTCGATCTGCATTGCTTAGTAACAACCCTAGAATGTTGGTCTTGGACTTCTAAGGAATGAAATAATATACTTGTAAAAAAAACTTACATTAATAAGGAACGATGCAATTTTTTAACTTGATTATCGTAAGTCTGGACTCTTCCACTATGGGGGAGATTAGGGGTAGAATTTTGAAGAAAAATACTACCTGCCCACTGTTCACAAACTACATATCGTTCCATATGAACTAAATCTTAATCCAGTACATGTGATTTTTTTCCCACTGATCATATGAAAAGAAAAAAAAGCAAGCCATACTTCGAATAGCGATGGTCAGCAAGCTAATCTTTCTAGCCTAATCAGTGGGTGTGATTCTCATCGTATCTCCTTGTATGATACCAATTCATATCAAGTTAACATACTTATACAATGAACATAGTGGTCTTTTTAGTTCGATCGTCATAAGATTGTACTGTTCCACTGGATAACGGATGTATTTCGCTGGAAATACTCCAGGCCGATTGGTTCTATTCCCGGTGGATGAATTTAGTATTAAAAAAGATATATATATATATATATATATATATATATATATATATATATATATATATATATATATATTCCAATATAGGAATAGAGCACTCTGGTGGATGGGGAATATATGCGTAAATGAACATATATCGCTTAAATTCAACCTTACAGACTGTCCAGTTCCGTAGAGCAGAGGTAGGATACCGAATTCTGGGTATGAAGCGAAGGGTCTGAAGCAAAGGTTTTGATCCTGCCTCATGGTACTGGATCTGTGAAAATCTACGCTCTGAATCGTGATTTCCAGTGGTTGAAATTATAGAATCCGTTGGAAAACTCAAATGGCAATGAGCTGGTCATGTTTCAAAAATGTCAGACAATCCAGTCGTCATTACAACTCACAACGTGGATCCAAGGATATCTTAAGCAAAATTGCCGGGCAAAAAAAAAAAAGATAGCGGTACAAAGTAGACAAAAATAATTAAGAAAATATTGGCTCCGCGACACCCATAACAGAAAGGTCCGGTGAATCTTGGGGGAGATCTTTGTACAACGAAGGAGGCTGATGATGATTAATACAAAAAATAAATAATTCCAAGTTTAAAGAATGTTGTTAGCCTAATTTACATAAGCTAGAAAAATGTTTTGTGTTATTTTTTTTTTTTTTCAATTTCGTCTTCTTTACACATTTGTAGGGTATCCAATAGACATGAATAAAATTAATTAGCATTATACTCAGGAGAGGATAAGGGAAAATAATCGAAGACATAAGGAAGTTTAGTCACAAGTGAATTAGGTTTTGTGATAAAGTTTTGAAGGTGAATGACCCTGAAATAGTTAAAGAAATACTGGGGTAGAGGACTAAATTTCTACCCACTCTAATTGATGTAGAAGAGGATCTTAATACACCTGTCATATTCTGGCACAAGGTCGCATTCGGTGACTATAAATCTCAATACAATAGTATCTGTCTGCGAGATTAGCTTACTAACCATTGAGATCGTCTTTGTCTTTGAGTGAAGAAGCATCATTTTATCACTAACTGAATGACTGATCATCGGTTTAGACAGCTGAATAAAACGTTTTCTACGGAGTAAATAATGCAATTTCTTTTGATTTGAAAAGAAACAAAGGTTATACTAAATGACTGATACACAGTATAAATCAAAAAAATTACACATTACCTGACGCATAGATTCAAAAAAATCAGGATAACAATTTGTCTAGGTTGAAATGTCACCGGTGACAGAGTTTGGTATCTGAGCCTAAAAAGAAAGCCAAGATTCAGAAAGTCGATTTTTGAGACAGGAAGATATGCCCCCCCTCGGGAGATTGACGTAGCCCTATAGTCTTTAACCCTTCTCTCTGATTGCTTCCCTTAGCTTAGTATGACACCCAAGTCGCTTGTCAAGAATTAGACTAAAAAGACGTTGAAGAAAACAAACTTAACTGACTTTTCGCCTCTCCCTGATGCAGCACTATACTCGGTTATGTACATTATCATCATCATCAGTCTTTTAGCGTCCGTCGTTGGACACAGAACTTCCTCAGGATTTGCCACACTTCTCTATCATGGGCGTCACGGAACCAGTACTTCCTGAACTTGTCTAGCTCGTCTCTCCATCTAACATTTTGCCGGCCTTGGTTGCGCATGTGGTCTCGGGGAATCCATGTTATGAGTCGTGATGTCAATCGATTGTCTGCCATTCTTGAAATTTGGCCAGCCCACCGCCATTTGAGATTTTTTATGGATTCTATGATGTCTCTAACTCTTGTCTTTTCTCGGATGTCCTGTGCTGTTTTGTGGTCTCTCCATGTGAGGCCCAGCATTATTCTTTCATGTGCACGTTGCATGGTTCTCAGCTTACGGGTCTGTCTCTTGGTTAAGTTCTATATTTCAGCTCCATAAGTGACTATTGGGAGGATGCATTGGTTATACACCCTTCTCTTTAGGATTAATTGGATCTTATTATTTTTGAAGGTTGAGCTAGCTCTGCCAAAGGCTTGCCATCCTAGTGTGATTCTTCGCTTGATTTCTTCTTCTTTTGAGGGTATCATGGAGATTCGTTGCCCTAGGTAGATATAGTGGTCTACTTCCTCGAGTTCTATGTCCTCGATTTTGATCTTAGTGTTTTTATCTCCAGTGTGGTTGTTGCACATGATCTTCATCTTGCTGAAGTTCATGTGTAGGCCGACTTTCTTGCTCTCTTCATTTAGTTCATCTATCATTAGTTGGAGGTCGTGTAGGCTCTCTGCGAAATGGGCTATGTCGTCGGCAAATCTGAGGTTGCTCAGATACTCGCCGTCTATTCTAATTCCTTTATTCTCCCAGTCTAGCCTTCTGAAGATCATCTCGAGGCAGGCTCTGAAGAGTTTAGGTGAGCTGGTATCACCTAGTCTTACTCCTTTCTGGAGCTGGAAGGGGTCCGGGTCTTTATGTAGCCTGATGTACATAAATGTATATAAAGTGCTGTCAGTGGAATTGCTCGTTGCTTTCTTTTTGTATGAATACTGCCGTTTCTTTTCTTTTGATCTCTACAAACAAACACACACATGTACGTACGTAACAAGCATGGACACATGCTCACACACATAACATTATCATTTCTAAGAACAAAGTTCATGATCTTGAAAAAAAGATTCACACTATGCTACATCTGAACAGATTTTGATTCCGACTCAAAAAATGTTACATCATTTTCTGCACAAACCAATATCATTTCTATTTCTGCAGTAAACGTTGAGGTACTCGTCGTGAATTGAGCTGAGAGACTACCCAGACTAATACACCTCCTTACTGGAAGAACGTCAGACAAAAGTTCATCAGTAAATCGAAAGCAGGGTTGCCAATTCCTGTACATATATATATATATATATATATATATATATATATATATATATATATATATATATATATATATATATATATATATATATTTAATTTGCGACTCTATTATTCCCAATTCAATTTTTTTTCTGAATTTGGAAGTTCAATGTTGCCAACTTAGAAGTTTATTTTGAGTTGTTTTTATAGCGATTTTTTTTTATTTCTACTTTCTAAAAAATGAAGAAAATATCTTAATTGGCAACCCTGCCAAGCACTCAGAGAACACATATCTTTGCAAAGCCATTGTTAGTAAAATTTGAATGAAAAAAGCTATGGTGCAGGGTAAGTAACTGTATAAAACTTAGTTGATCTGCTAAAAAATTTAATCAATATCTCTTTAGCCTATGACCAACTCTTCACAAAATGTCTTTGAAATTAATTAAGAACATTCAGAGATAAAATGTTGATAAATGCGAGTGAATAGATGCGCGAGAAACATGACAAATATGTCTCAATCAGGAATTTAATGTGTTGATCAACCTGAGAATTCAACCGATTAATTTTTACCTAGCAGTTTACTCTTCAAGAATGTTCAATTGAAATTAACTGAGAACTTTCAAGGATATTGTGTGGACAGTCTGACAGGAAGGCAGACGTTAGTGAATACATGTACTTCTCCCAACTTTGTTGGTAATAGCAAATGACATGATTTTTTCAAGATGATTTTCCCTACCAAACTTTTTACCGAAGTAAGTATATGTTTCTTTCCTTCATTTTCGCTTTAAAAAAAATTTGTCTGTGAAAGACGTGATGAAGCAGTGATCAGTTTGCTTTTAACAAAGCTCTACCCTTTGGGTAGGAACATCACGATAATTGAATTCTTCTCTTAGCATCAGAACCACAATATTCAATTAGGCAGTTCGAAGAGTAAAAATAAAATAAAATAATGAAGTCGTGACAGAAGGTCTAATACTTAACGAAAAGTATCTACCAAACAAGAAGACACATTTCTCATTAAATATATATATATTTTTTTTTTTACTATACAAATATAACAAGTGAGAGAGAGAGAGAGAGAGAGAGCAGGACTACTTGGAGACAGGGGCAAGTTGAAGCACATTGATTAGTTACAATATGTGATGACAGATGTCGCTAAGTTGTTCGTTATGCGCAGGCGTGAACATAAAATATTTTAATGTATTTTGATTTATTCCTTTTAAAACTTTCTATCATTTCTAGAAGTTACATTTATGCAAATCAGTCGACTCCACCTGCTTGGTTTCAGTTGAACTTAGTATTTAGTCTTTGGTTTGAGTGATTGATTATCTTGCAGCCTCGTGGAAGTACTAGAAAATAATTTTCCCTTAGTACCGTTTAATACGAACTTAATTAGAAGGTTTGTACACACAACATGGACAACAAATCGGGTCTACATACTTATCATTCAAACGATGTACATATATTAATCATAGGGGTCGGTTTATCATTGAATACCAATGGACAACCAATAACCCTCTTTGTGGCCCAAGATGTCTCAAGCTGATCAACAAAGAGTTTGGTTTATCACATCATAACAATAACGACTCACCATTTCAACCATTGAAAATCTCTAATGGCAGTGGGCTGGCCATGTTGAAAGAATGGTGGACAACGATGGACATTGCGACTCGTGAAATAGATTCCCAGAGATCACATGTGCAATTGAGGCCTGCAGAATATTTGATGGAGAGCCGAGCCAGACAAATTCAGAAAGTACTGGCTCGGCAGCGTCATGATAGAGCACTGTCTGAGAACAGTTTTTTTTCGGGGGGGGGGGTCACAGAAAGTTTGGGATGGGGATGGTTTTATATAGTCCTTTAGAGCCAACAATTCCCAGTTTTGTTTATGGTATTTAGATAATTTTAGGTAAAAGATCTTCCTATAAGATAATTTTAGATGAAATGATTATTTCTGGTATCTGCACGGGCTACGGTGATTCATTTATGCTAGGTACGGCTATTTCTGTCAATTTTTTAGATGTATCGTCATCAATAACAGGAACAGCCTTTCAAAGTCTGTTGTTGGACATTGTCCTCCTCAAAATCTGCCAGATATCTCTATTGCAACCATTTTGGCACCAATATCTCCAGAACTTATCAAGATCGTCTCACAATCTTAACTATGTTCAAAGAATCTTCTGCATACTTTTTCCGCTCACTGTAGAAGCCAATGGGGACTTATTTATAGCTAAAAGAGAGACATGTCACGTTTTCTCTTTTGATATTTATCTGTCTATCTCTCTTATGTACGTGATGAATGATAATGTTACTATAATTCCGAGTTTAAATATGTATAGATAGGGAATGCGGTTTCTGAATTGCAGATTTCGAAGCTCAAAGCAATTCTTCGTTATCATAATGTAACAAAAATAATATACTTCCAATTATATTTTCCTGTATATCATTTTTTTTTTATGTGGGAATATAGAAATGTATTATATGTTTTGCAGGCGGGCATACTCGCTTTTGTAGTTCGAGTGATTCTATTAACGTCTGATAATTTATACATGCAAGCTCCACGATATTCGATGGAGCATTCCCTAATCTTGGAATAAAATACGAATTTATATGATTTTGAAAATAAAGAAAATCGAAAAAAAGAAAAATCATAAACGTACAATTTTACAAAAGCTTTTTCTTCTGCAAATCTATGCGCAGTTGATAAAGAGGGGAATTGAATTATCGTTCATATTTGGCAAGATTTCAATAAACACTTTTCCTTGTAAAAATAACCCTCTTCTGCATTGTTGCGTGTCCGTCACTTTAAATTTCAATCTCTTCCTTGCAGTATGTGAGGTAAAGAGGTCTGTTTTAACAGAGGGTTGACTCAACTGGGACAGTGCTAATTACAAAGATCCATGTTCGGAAAAGTGTTATCAATTGAGATATGCTTTTCCGATTTTTCGATTCTACAAAACACTCTTAAATACAAAAATCTGAAGATTAGAAATAAAATTCGATACACCGGTTAGAAGGATCTGACTTCATGGTGTTTGGAACATCCTATCATAATTGTCATATTGAATCATTCTCTTTCTGTCGTGCAAAACTAAGGCTCAAAGTTGCCAATTTAGATATTTATATCTAAATTCATATAATTTTAAATTGCAGAATTCAAGGGAGATCATTCATTGAATCTAAGGAGAAAGTGCTTAATCCTTTTATCTATTTGATAATAAATATCGTAGAACACTGCATTGATTTGTTTGCTGAAATTGATAATCATTATGTGACAATAGTTCTAAACAGTTAGAATCGGCATTATTGATTATAACTGGTCTTTATTTCATCTTTTTTCTCAACCTTTTTACCTATCTGTACATAAAAATAGATAGATATATGCACCTGTACCACTGTTTAGTTCTTGTGTTTACAGTGATTGCAAAAATTGTCCAATACATTCCAAAAAGTGCATTTTGACATCCTCATACTGTTTCGAAATTAACAGAATTCAAACCCTCGATTGAAAAGTTAAAAAGTCAAAAATCATTGAAACAAAATTGGACATTTTTAAGTTACATACAAGAATAAAAAAAGAATTGATCTAAATTCTGTCAATTTTGAAGATGTATTAAGACGTTAAAAAGAACTTTTTGACATATATCAGAGAGAATTTTTTGAAAACTTATTCCAAGTCTCTTCCTACGAAGCAGAAAGTATACATTTCTCCCTATCGATTTACTGATACTCCTTTATCAAAGTATTGCTCTAGCTTCAAATACAGACCCCTGCCATTAAGCTATCAACCAGAGTAAATGGATAATGGAAATTTCCATTCTTATCTTATGTTATCCAGATGGACTTATTTTGCGTTTCGAAGGTCTGGAAAGACTTGGTTGATCACCACGCTACCGTTATCACTGCTTGCTCTAGATAGATAAGGACCGGGAAATCACAAGGCCCAGAAAGGTTCCAAGGTGACCACTGCCGGATGGTAAAATTGGCTTTGTCCGATCTCCCTGATAACACTGAGAAAGAAAATCGGTCGGTCTAATGAGCCTTGATGTTCACATGCTAGAATCGCTGCAGAAGTAGGTCGAAGCAAATAAGTGACCAAACATGATAAGTGACCAAAGAACCATTGGGTTTTTTTTTTCAGTTTATTTTCTGGTTATTTATCTTTATAAGGCTGTAATGCTCAGTTTTATTTCATCTACAAGCTTGACCACTCTGCAGTATGATTTATTATGTATGACAACTGATTTGATTTTCGTAGCTATTGATTTGGAAGGATTGAAATAGTGCTACCCAACATAAATACATTTTCGCAATTGACGTCGCTCTCCATGCATGTTCATTCAAACAAATAGACCAATAGTAATGATATTATGAGTTCATGGTCCTGAAAAATGTCTACACTCATAGGACAGAGGTAGCAGACCGGTAAAGGGCCGCAAACACATGCTGCCGAACTGCAATGGGCTGGTATGATTAGGCGTTCTGAAACGGTATGAGTCAGCTGCGACTTTCATTAATCCCAATCATGCAACAGCCGTGCCCCTCAGAGAAATATATTTGACCTACGCGACATACGTGCAATAGAAATGATATGAATTAGACAACAACATCAAGTCTTTGATGGAAACTTGAGAAAAAATAAAGATTGTGATTTCCCCCAAAAGAGCTACGGTGGCCTTTGAAGTCGGTGAGATAAGCCCTTTTAAACGGGATAGAGTGTATTAGTTCTTTATTTGTGACTTATAGTTGACTTATCACACACTAGGAAGAAGTCCCGCTGGAAATCAGTTGGACCGTTTTTCAGCAATTACATGCAATTGACATATTAGTTAGAGCAGCTCATTTGCATATACCTTATATGAAATGCAGAATTAGAAAGATACAGGTTTCAGGAATACTGAGATAAACCATGTTTTATCGTATTGTTTCGTTATTACATATAGTTAATCAGTATCTACCGGTTCTTTGTGCCAATTTTGTTAAACTCAAGAAATAATGAAATATTATCGAGTTATTATCATTTAGCAGTTTTGGCTACCAAAACCCTTTTTGAAAGAGAATGTCATGTACAGCGAACAAAAACGACGATTGAAATTGTAAAGATAGAGCTGCTGGAGGTAAACCACTACATCTAATTCAGACAGAAGTCATCAAAAGGAAAAGAAAGAAAGCAAAGAATCACAGTTGGTTGGTAAGCTTTCAGTAGAACAAGCTCAACTCTCAAGAACAAAAACATCCCACTAGTCCAATGAAAAAGGCCATACAACCAATGTATCCTAGCAATAGTCACCTACGGAGTTGAAACATGGAACTTGACCAAAACCATGCAACGTCCACTGGAGAGAATCGTGCTCAACCTTACATGGAGAGACCGCAAGACAACACAGTATATCAGAGGAAAGACCGGTCTGTGTGTGCAAAAAAAGTTGGCAATACTTTATAAATAAATCTGCATTGTTCTAACAAAGCGAGAAAGTGTAAGTATTTCTTTGTTCAACTCCATTTGATATAAAAGTGTGAGGCATCTAGTGGGGACCCCAAAAGACTTCAGACCGTGGATGAGATTAAGGAAAACTCAATGAAGTAGCTGACTGTGAGCCCCAAATAGGACTTCAGAGACTATATGGAAATTTGGAAAGTGAAGTTCTTGAGGAGTTATTTAGAGATGATTAATGTGCCATTACCCTAGGTAGGCCGTTATGTCGTTGAAATGAAATAGCTGGATACTTTCTGAAGTGACATCGTAGAACAATATGCCAAAGTAATACGGAACACAAGTATTATTTCAGCGTTTTTCACATCATTGCAGGTGATTTCAGATTGGAATTGACCTCCTGCTAACTAGAACAACACGTTACGTTCAGAGAATCACAGAAACTCGTACCCTCCTGTTGGGCAAAGGCATGGCATTTCTTATCAGTTGTAAGCTTTTGACATCCCGTGGCAGGATTCAGAAGCAAAGTTATAGCGCTCCAAAAGCTGCCTAAAATGTTTTTTTTTTAATACAGATCGGGTGGTCAATAGCACGTTTTCTCGGATGAACAGCTTCTGATTTACTGACACTAGTCAAGAGTTGTTGGTGTCAGCCAGATGTACGATGTCTAATTTCTGCCATGTGCTCAGTGGTCTAACCTAAACCATCTTTTGCTTTTTTCAGTTTAACTTTGATTATATATGTGTATATATATATATATATATATATATATATATATATATATATATATATATATATATATATATATGTATATGTGTGTGTGTGTGTGTGTGAGTGTGTGGGTATATATCTATATCAATATCTATTCTTCAATCTATCTATCTATATATGTGTGTGTGTGTGTGTGTGGTACAAATTATGCTAGCAGTATAACATAATATAATAATATATCAATAATATAAAGCCACTTCTGAAATGTAATGGATTTATTTCATAGAGAGCTCTATACATACAACATTTTACTCATGAAGTTGAGTTGTTTTAGAGTAGAGCTGAAAATAAATAGTAGATTGTGGATTCACTACACAAACTAGCATGTGTTTCAGCCCACTTTGAGCCTCATTAGGCAGCCCATAGAGGGCTGAAACACAATCTACTATTTATCATATATATATATATATATATATATATATATGTATATATATATATATATATATATATATATATATATATATATATATATATATATATATATATATATGACCACTATAAGAAAGCAAGATCTTGACATTTTTATCGCTACCTTATGATTTCACATCTAGCACAGCATTTCTCAAATTATTTCAGAGTCATTTAGCCCAAAGTCTTTATAACAAGATTTCATTCATCATGAATGATTTCCGGGTGTTTGTGATTATTTTCATCTTATTCACCTTGGAGTTACTTCCATTCGTTTTAAATAATAGGGAAAAAGCTTAAACTAACTCATTTCTTGAGCATTTATTCTATTCATGTTTTTGAACATCTAAAAACATGTGAAAGAAACAAGAAGTGATGAAAATAACAGAAAATCATTAGGATTTTCACTTTACATTAATTTTGCAAATAACTGTCCCAGAACTTAGAATCAGTTTTTTTTGTTTTTTTTTTTTTGCAAATAATGTTTCCTTATTGTACATGCTTACGATAAGAATTACTTTTTAAAAAATAGATAAAATGAATAAATATCTGAGTAAATTAAGCCTTTCATTCTTCATGATTCATTCACGCTTCATTTATCTCGATAGTTTAATCCGTCCCGGAAATAATTTCATTCACCCTAGCATGAATCTTTGCTCAGTTTAAAGGAACTCTGCTATTGTGAATCACTCTTTTCTCTTTTCTTAAGTCCAGGTGATTCTTTTGCATGAATAAACCGCACATTTCCTCTTGGGGGGGGGGGAGAAATCTCATGATGAAGCACTGAACTTCTCGATTATTTACCTTAAAATTGTCAGAGAAAGTTTCAGCACTCATTAAGTCAGAAAGAGAAAAATAGATCGTCAGTTGGAATAATGTTTAGATTCACCAGAAGAATACTGTTATTGAATATACATAAATGTTAGTGTATGAGTTATAATTTTATTATAGCAGCACAACAAATATATTTGCTATAGAAGTACGTCGTAATCAATTTATTAGAGTCATTGAATGAAAACTGTTGCAAAGAATTGAATAAGGCATTACTGAGAAACATAATAGTGCTTGGATAAATATAATTATCTAATTCATTATTGTAGAATATTTAGCAACGTTACTTTACCAAATATGATTATGATTAGAATGATCTTTGAACACGTGTTTCGTATTCAGTAACATGACTGTCAAAGAGACGACTAGTCGGGAATCAAGTAACCAACTTGGTATACGTCGACAGGTGCTGATGTAGGTTTGGTAAGACAGTGCATACAAAAATGCAACGAGTATAACATTCATCGAACATTTACTCACTTGTCCTTCATGGCTTTTGCAAATGGTGGAATAAGAAAACTACGTCTCGTGTTCGATTTTTCTTTCTCTCGCAATTCTACGACTGGATGAAGTAAGGGACGCCATTAGCCACCGTAAAGCGAGTTGTGTTGCGTTTTTTTTCTTGTAAGAAATCAGAAATTTATTGTAATCAATAAGCAATTTTACAAGGAAACATGCATTTCTCTGACATTTTATTACTTCTATAGTTCATACATCAAGAAAAAAAATTATTCGCAGAGAAAATATTTCCATTTATCTGGAGAGTCTCTATTAACTATTATATTCTATGAATTTTCGAATCAGATTCCGGTAGCTGCTTGTTTATTGTCTTTCCCAATTTTAGCAGTTTACTGTATTAACTATTTATATTATCAATATTATTACGAAATAATACAGTTTTCATTTTCAATATTCCTGTCAAAATGCATAGAAGATGTTGGCCCTTCCAGGAATCTGATAGCCTCAATCAGGGCTGTACAGTGGATGTGCAACAATTTTAAATCTAGACCTCTCGCTGTTTGCACTTTGTTAATTGCAATACAGCCCAACAGTGACGTGATTCAAAAAGTTGTCTTTCTAGGATGTATTACCTCCAATTTAATTTCAATAAATCTCTTTAAAATATCATTTCCTTTCCCGGGTAGCTATATTTTAATATTTCGTCCGGGTAACGTCTGTTATCCCTGCAAGTATGTTTAATTATAGTGGTGGCAATAAACTGAATGATGAAACTCAGCTTATTTTCATTTATTCTGAACTTGGCTCCTTGAAGCTTTAAATATGAAACGTCTCCAAGTACACTGGCCCTGATGTCATTTGCCTAATAGCCTACAGATCTCTGTCCATTTCTTTCGGCAGAACCCCAGAAGTGAATCTGTTCCTTTCCCTACCACAACCACCACTCTAATTCATTCCCTAGTGTCTGCAGTTTCCAGGCACGCCATAACTAGATTTAATTATCCTGGCCAAGTTCCGTGTTGGATCTTATCAGATGAGGTTTTCTTTGGTAAGTGCTTCAAGGTGTCGAGTAAGGACCTTTCGGGTCGGGCAAATTATCAAGAGTGTTTTGTCTCTGACGTGGAGAAATGATAAGAAGATTTTATGGTCAGGACAAAGCAGGCCTGTAGATGTGTGATGTAGCACGATATCTAATGGGATCTCGTGACTCGGAATTAGACAGTGTAATTCTGGTCGAAATTTATTGGTCATTGCTCAGGAATAAAAGTATCGGGCGAATTGGTTTCATCTCGTGGCTGTGAGTTGAATATTGGATGCAACCAATAATACAACTAATCTATAGACCTAATATACATTGTATATACAATTTACAGATGCTATTCGTTTTATTAATTTTGACTGGTATTTACCCTCATTTAATTTCTGTCTTAACCAGGAGTTGACTTTGAGTTTCCACCGAAATAAGAACGAGAACGAGAACATGACTCATAATGCTTAAAAAAAACTAATGAAAGCGAGAATAATGAAATCGAGACTGATTAGTTAGCGAGTTTCTACCGACTGAGCTAATATTTCGAGTCTGACATATCTACCAAAACTCCAGATGAAGAGGTACCAGAACTCATCCCATTGGAATAAATAATCCATCAAAAAGATTAACTAATAGACTGATTGGTAGGCTAGTATCTTTTGCATTTACTGAAGATATCTGAAAGATGTTTCGAGATTATTTTTTTAATCGGGATGTTTTCCAGTGGAAAAAAACTTGTAGATCGTGGAGATTCAAGCTTGTTCAAGGGAATCTTTCGAGATGTTTTTTGGAAACAATATCCAAGATGTTCCCCTGTGGGAAACGCCGAAGATGTCATAAATAGAATGTATTCAAGCTGCGAAACAAAGACGTATTTACCATTCATTTACATGGAAAATTCTTTTGAGCGCACCCACACCTAAGAACGTCTCACTGCAGAACAAAAGCCGAAAAATACTTTTGCTTTTTACCCATCCATTTGTCTCCAGTAGAGGCTGAAAATGGCACAAAGCAAATTTTCGGAAAGCGGAGAAAACCTGTATTCAATTTCCATAAGAAGGTAATTCTTATGAAAAATCAAGAGAACGTTTTAGTCGAATAGTTCAACGCTTCAAGTGGTGAATAAGAGATATTCTATAGGTAAATAACTTACCTTGGAATGGAAGAGTCCATATTCACGGACAGGGAACAAAAAAAATCACGCTGCTCTTTACATAAGCAGATTTTGAAGTTAGATGGGCCTACATACTATAAAAATTAGTGCAACACAACATCTCTGCCTTAAATTCTCTTTTTCAATAATGTGCTGTATTTAAGAGACGTCAATGAATTAGAGAAGCCAATTCCGTTTCCTTTTACTAATATTTTCCTGGTTTCTTTTCTATTGGGTAAAACATTATCAATTTCTTATCAGTATTTCTTTCATCTTAATTGTTGTTACTTTTCATCATAAAAATGAATTATCGCAAAAAATAAATCGAAATAACGTTATCTTCATTAATACTAGCAGTTTACGTAAAAACGTCATAAGTATGAGGCTGAGAGACTTATTCATTAATTCTTTTACGAGATGAAAATGATTATATGAGCATTGCCGTTAACAATTTATATTATAAATTTACAACCAGGATAATAATGGATCAGAACATTCATTAAAGAGATTCATTAAAACATTATAACGTAAGAGTGTAGAGGAGCATTTACTAGGCACATTTTATCTATTTATTTTTCCTGAATTTTTGTATGTTTCAGTCGATAACTCTAAAAATTATCCTGGATGATATAAATTCATCTAAGTTACTCTTGAAATTACTAATTCTTGCACTTTTTTTTACGTAATATAGTGAACTATTCCAGTACTTCGATATTCCTTTTTTTTTCTTAAATCAATTAGTTTTTGCAACTTTAGTTTTTTTTCTTTGCAATTGATCCGGCTAATAAAAGGCCGGTCTAATCTGACTTATCAAACATTGGAATTCCGTAATTTGTAAAACGATTTTAGATTTTGCAAGCTCATCTCGAGTTCCCTTCAAATGAAGCGTTCGTGTCTACATTTTTTCAGTCTAGCCTTGTAACTTTCATGGGAGATCAAGGGAAAATAAAGGATAAGTCTACATGGTTAGATTTGATTTTTTTGCCATTGGTAAAATTCTTGAGGCTGAAGCAGCACATGAGCTGATTCAGATGTCCAGACCCTGTGGGCAACAGAGTTTCATTCTCTCTAGATGTGTATCCTTTATTTTTAAGTGAACTGATGGCCATAGAGTGAGTGTTCGAGTGATGGAAAGCTACCAAGAATAGAATCGAAAAAATACTGGTAATAATTAAAAATGGTTGATATTTCGTTTTTCCTCTACGGGTTATTCCAGGAGTATTTATTTTCATGACTGTAATCGTGCAAGCATTCCATATTGATACAAGGAGAAAACAAAAAGGTCTGGGTATTCAGTTAAAAGAAACTGTCAGGTGACCATCATCTTCCAGCAGCATGCCTCGTTGAGGGTGATTGATATTTTTAAAGATTGGATTATAGGTTCATCAGTTGATAAATTACTTGTCTCATCTTTATTGGCCATTGATTATTAGAGTTGTCAAAAGGCAAGCTTGATTGCTGTCGGAACCAAACAGAGAGATCAACTTAGCATAAGTTTACATTGTAATCAGGACCTCCACAAGAACATATTCAGGGCAGAGGGTAAAAAGAAGCAAAACTTCGTTCATAATAAGAGTAAATTTCATAAATGTTCAGTCCTTCAGCTCCCCAGCCTCTAAGTGCTACACATTTATAAAAAGCCAGACAGCCAGCCAGATAGTCAGACCTTCTTGAAAATCAAATAAACTTATGAGGAGAATTTTGATGACGGTTTTGGTCGAAGTTTTCCTAAAAATCCTGCAAATTTCTAACCCGCAGCACTAGCCAGGCTGACGCCAGCCTTGATGCACTTAATCACTCGTTTCCTTTTGTGAGCCGTACAATAACCTCCTTTATCACCGGGGCGACCTGATTGCATTTAATGTTCTGTGTAAAGGGATTCATCTATATTCATAGCTTCTGATAGAGCGACGCTGGCAACATCTTTTTTTTCAGAGATCTCAAGATAAAAAAATACGTTTCGTCATCCCATGTTATTTATGGATCGAGATAGATAATACCAATGACAGCAGTAAGCTTCGCTCAAGTTATAGGAGAATGAGATGAAATGACAATATCGGAAGGCCATGTTTGTATAAATTAAATCTTTTTACCTTAATTCGATATCTCGCCAAAGCTGGTTTGTTAGTTGGATGTAGACATGTATTACGTGGACTTTCTACTTGTGGTCCGTGACTTGTAGCGGGCAGGGTTAATATTTCATCAAGTTGATTCAGAGTGTGTGAAAAAAAAAGCGACTGGGTACAAATGTGTGTCAAGTCCCTGAGGGGACTATTCGTTCTGATGAGGGTGATCAGAAAGTATTCATGTCATTCTGAAGTGTTGTTGCCCTGAGATATTGATGACTGTGCGTGTACGTGAAAAAAAAACAACTGAGTAGTGAAGAAGTGAAGTCAAATAAATTTCTTTCTTTACGTAGGCCAGGCTATATCATATGACGATTTGGACCTGGAGATGGTAATGGCTGTGCATGTGAGTTAGTTATAACTCGGTGCTGTATATATACATGTTTATTCTATTTTCATCGTTTTGACCAAGTGATACATTAACCGTGTAATGACGAGAGATCATTTCAAATAAAAGTGTTCAATATATACGTATATAATTGTTTCATCCATGAACAGTTGTTTCGTTGTATTACAATTCTTCATTGTGGCTATAGATTATCCAATACCCAATCCAGTACTATGAGGTAGGATCAAAACCCTCGCTTCAGACCCAATTGCTGACATTTTACCCCTCCCCTAGGCAGAACTGGACGATCAAAAGGACCGAATGTAAGCAATATATTAACATATGCACGATTCCCAATCCACAAAAATGCTCCATTCCAGAATTGGAAAAGCATTGCCATAGTTGCTTACAATGAGTGAGTTGCCCTACTTAAAGGATGTTCAACCTTGAAGAAGGGAGCTTTAATATATATATATATATATATATATATATATATATATATATATATATATATATATATATAATGGTTTTTGACAAAGAGATTGCTAGCAATTGATTTTCTTCGCCCCTTTCCAGATGATAGCGCAGAAGTCCAGAATGGAGGAGGGTACTACAGCCCTTACTGTTGGAAGTATTCAGACGGTTTTAAAAAAAGAATAATTTCGTCTTTTGTTCGGCTGAGATGAATCCAAATAACAAAATCATACCTTTGGTTGACCTCTCTTTCTATCTCAAATATACGTCCAAAAACCTCTCAGGTCTCTTAGCCACAGAAAAGCGATAAGCGTTGTGTCCTCATCATTTATACAGCAGCAACTGACAATTGGCTTTTGCTCAACTTAGTACACGAACTAGGATCTTTTTTACGCCAGTACTCTATACTACACCATTAAGCACAGGATAGAAAAATAAGATAAGAAAATAAGGAAGACTTGTTTGTAAAAAAAATTGACACTTTGTTGTCAGAAAGGAATAAAGCTGCTTCATTGGCCCTGCCCCATTCATCTGACGACAGCATTTCAAACAGATTGGCCAATATAGATCTAAGATCGAATTTTTGACAAACACTGTAAAAGATATCTATGTGAATAACAATGTTCTGCTTTAGAATTTCTAATATGATATCTACGAGGTTTACACACAAACGTTCAGTAATGATGTTTAATGCATAAATATCTCCTGAACATGGAATGAACCGGTATTTACGAAGATTTAAGAGGAGCATTTCGGGGTTCAAGCCCCGGCATGTCAGAATTGGATAAATGTCAGAAAAAAAGCCGGAAAAACCATCGACGTTTATTTAGTCGCTGTCAAATCCACGAATAGCCCGTTTCTCCAACACCAATCCACTAAGATATCGGAATTTTTTTTCCCTGCCATAGTGCAGGGGGTTTGTTTTTTTTTTTGTTTGTTTGTTTTTTTTAATTTTGTTTTTTATCTATCTTTTTTTTTTCATTGTGCACACGATAAATCAGGATGGGGGATTGTGGGAAGACCAGTTTTTTCAAAAAATGAATGTTGCCTGTCTTTTCTATTTATTTTTTTCTTCTTGCTCACCAGAGAGAGAGAGGGCGGAGATTTATTGACACGATCAGCTCAAAAAAGCATTACTATGGCCGCGCGGGTATAACCGCGCGGGAGTGCAATTGTGGAATCTTACAGGGCATCAGTCGACCGCACGTGGTTAGTCTACGTAGATGATAATGCATGCATTAATATTCATTCATCTCAGGACATTCGAATACTTGCTGTCACTTGATCTCCAGTGGAATGATACAAGGTCATATTTTTGGGGATGACTGCAATGATCTATTCCGAATACTGGAATTAGTGTTAATTTGCATTTACGTATCTATTGCTGTTGCTACAAACACACACAAACACACACACGCACACACACACATACTCACACACACATACAGACACAAACACACACACAAATTCACACACATATATATACACATACATATATATATGTGTGTATATATATATATATATATATATATATATATATATATATATATATGTTTAAATAAATTGTCTTTTTCATTTAAGATTCTTTCTAAGCGTATTTTATCTTCTTTTTAATCAATGTATCTCTCTTTCTCTCTCACCCCCCGTCTCTCTCTCTCTTTTTCTCCATCTATCTATCTATCTATCTATCTATGTATACATACAACTTATATATATATATATATCCTTAATGAATATATATATATATATATGTGTGTGTATGTGTATATATATATATATACATGTATATGTATATATTGATAGTTTGATAATAATTTATGAGTGTTTCTTTGCACATCTACGCATATATTATGTATCTTCCATGAACGTATGTTTGTTTGTTGTTTTGTAGTTTTTTTTTTACCTTTGAAGGGATACCCGAGATTTATTGACCCGATCAACTAAAAAACCCATTACTATTGCCTCGCGGGTATAATCAGGCTGGAGTGCAATTGCTGACTCTTAGAATGCATCAGTCGGCGGCACATAGTCATTCACGCAGAGGATAAAGCATGCATAAATATTCATTCATATTAAGACATTAAAATACATGAGAAAACACAAAATCGTATACAAGAAATGAATTGAACATGAATGACCATGTACATCCACATCTACAATTTACAGCCATATGATATAAGCCTATACAAGCTTGCATATCATTATACAATCTAATACTATATATATATATATATATATATATATATATATATATATATATATTATGGGTTTGCGTTGTCAACGAAAATTTAAGAGAAGAATACATGCCTGATGCAGCTTTGCCAGTGGCCAACTTGACCTACGGGAAGCAAGCAATATTTTCTCAAGTGGCCTCAGGAGAAAATCTGGCAAGCGGTTGGAAGTCTGATCTCACAATTTTGCATAAATATTCAGTTTTAGCTTTTTTGATGGTTCACGATTCGGAAGTGGTCTTGAAAACCCTAAAAAGCAACTTTCTGCTCTTGTTAGACTGTTGTCCATTGGCGGTGGTCGCCGCCAAAATAGATTATAATCTTTCAAATTTATACATATATATACATATAAATAGATAGATGGATAGATATATGTAGGGATGGATATCAAAAATATCACAATGGATCTAATATTCCCATGGGTGAACACTCAATAGGAGTGACACACACAACAAACCACGTCTGTTGTTATACTTATACTCATTGATCCCTTATTTAAAATATGTTTCAGGGTGACCTAGGTATGTAAGCCTTTTCTAAAAAAAAAAATGTTCGGTACTACGAGATTATATCTATATACAATTCATATATCAAAATCGTCCCTAAAAGGGAGTTGGTGTTAGATCAACACTGGTGATGTGCCATCTCAGTATAACTGTTTTGTTTTTAAAATCCGAAACAGCTTATGATCCCACTAAAAGAATAAGTACACACTGTACTATTATAACAAAGTATCTGTAAAAAAAAAAAATGAAAAATGAAAGAACTACATAAATTTCATTTACAGATATTGATAAATGGATTACTTGAGTGACACAAAAATATTTTAAAAAATTTTCAATGTGCACAGCGTTTGAAGTTGTAGAGCTTTCTAGACTGTGTATTGGTCGCAAGTTCGATTCCTGCAGCAGCCCCATTCTCTCTAATTGTTCATTTTAATTTCATTTCCTAGGCTAAATGATATATAAACTGTGTAATGACGAGAGATCATTTCAACTAAGAGTGTTCTATATGATATATATATATATATATATATATAGATAGATAGATAAATCATCAACCATCGATCCAGTAACTGGCTTGTAAGTCGAGAATGGATGTTCGGAGCAACAGGGAAAAAAAAAAAATTTACACAATTTGATCCATTTTCCGAATAAGTTGGATGCTAATTCCATGGGTAAGGATCTCTCTCTTTCTATCTCCAACCTGTTAGGATCAATGAGGCAGCACTGGAGCATACCTCTCCCTTATATATAAAGTTTTTAACTCAAACAAAGTCCACACAGGTTTAAGTTTAAAAACACAATTGCAACAGCATAGTTGTCCTGGGGACTTCATTTTAGCAGTTGAAAAAGTTTGAATTTTTCATCTTTCGTTGCTAGATATTTC
Organism: Thysanoteuthis rhombus; assembly: GCA_963457665.1. NCBI lineage: Eukaryota > Metazoa > Mollusca > Cephalopoda > Oegopsida > Thysanoteuthidae > Thysanoteuthis > Thysanoteuthis major. Next base: position 3,448,286 of record OY735239.1, on the reverse strand, counting down.
ATATCTGTCTCCCAGCAAGAATTTACTACTTAGATTAGATGGAACACCGACCCATCCAACATTCCGAGAAAAGACAAGAGTTAGGGACATCATAGAATCTATTGAAAATCTCAAATGGTGGTGGGCTAGCCATGTTGCAAGAATGACAGACAATCGATGAACATCACGACTCACAACATGGATCCCCTGAGATCACATGCGCAACCGAGGCTGGCAAAATGTTTGATGGAGAGACGAGCTAGACAAGTTCAGGAAGTACTGGCTCCGTGACGCCCATGATAGGGAAGTGTGGCAAATCCTGGGGAAGGTCAACGTCCAACGACGGACGCTAAAAGACTGATGATGATGATGAATGATGAATTGGCTTGTCTGATTAACTGAACAAGTCAGTTTTTTAATTAACAAAGATCATTCAAACTCAAGTGGAATGACACGCATGAAAATAATAACAATTAAAGTCCCTTTATTTTCCTTTTTTTTTCTCCTTATGAACAATATCCGAATATCACGAGCTGAGATTATCTGAAAGGGTGTTGTTTTGAGAACTTGAAAATACCATTCATATAAATCCTCATTCTTTCAAATTTTACCTCAAAAATCTCTTTTCGGCCACTGCGCTTATTACTAACCTTTTTCATTTTTTTTTTTTCAAATTTTTTGCTGAATCTGGTCGAACTTAAAACTTGTCAGCACATCCTACTTGCATTTGTTCCTATATGGAGATCCCTTGATAGACTGCTAAAGAGAGGTCAACTGACAAAGATGATCTCATGAACATCTATAAATAAACACGTTTGGTTAGTCACACATGAGACACCGTCACGTGACAAGCTTTTTTTAAAATTTTATATATTTTTTAAAATTTTTAATGTTATAATTTTTTATTCTTTTAATCGATTGAAAAGTTGAAAAGAGGGGTGATCAACAAATAAGTTGCTGCTCTTGCCATTTGATGGCTCGTGATCATTGAAAAAAGTCTGAATTTTAAAAAAGATTAGCGTAATCCAAACTGCAGAATCAATTTAGCATAAACTTACATTGCATTTTTCCCTCCCCCCCCATTTGGAAGGGGGATATCTTTTCTAATTTTAGTCATAATAACAAATGAATGTTGAAATTTCCAGCCCTCTAGCTCCTTTGATGCAACTTATACGCATGATACAGTGCTAGCCAACCAGCCAGGTTGACCTGTATAGAAACTGAAGACACCAATGTTGACCACTTTGGTAGGCGATTTCTAATACATATACAAGTTAAGTATATATTATTAGTACGTGAAGTAATCAATGATGTGTTGTTCAGATAAAAATGTTGAACTTACGTTATAGTTGCAGCTCGTCTATCTCATATGCATCGCTGAATCTAAATCTTAAATTTACCCGAGTTCAAAAGCTCAAATCAGGCACCAGAGGTAGATATGCAGATATGCAAGTACATTATCAAGTAAGCCAGTCCAATAAATGAATACCCAGCAATCAAAAAATTTAAAGAGAAAAGATAAATCTTTGGAGGAAAACAAGTGAATCGCCATTTTGAGTTATATTAGGGCACCCTCTTTTTTTTGTTTCCTTCCCTTCTGTTTGTGATTATATATATATATATATATATATCAAGCTATGTGTCTCCTTTTTTAAGTGTTGTTTGGATTTTCTTGATATTTCTATGTTTTGCATATCCCTAAGTTATCAAAGCAAAGAGAGATGCTGAAGAGGAGAGATGTAAACTGCATATCATTCTTTGTGAATCGCCGCAAGTATTTTTTCTCTGAAAAAGATAGCAAGCGACCGTCGAAATGCATCAACGCCAACGGAAAAATAATAAAAAGATTTGAGATGTGATAACTATCCTCTTGACTTTCCGATAGTCATTCTCATATACATTCTGTCGGATCACTTTACATCAACAATTCATGCACACACACACACACACACAAACATATATATATATATATATATATATATATATATATATATATATATATATATATATATATATATATATTCTCAATTTCTAACTAACTGAAAACAAATGATGATAGATTTTATCTGTTGTAATTATTTAATCACAGTGCCAAATCAGTATTTGATAAAGCATTCATGAGCCATCTGCTGTGCTATTCCCTTTCCAGTTCCTAATGCTTCTTCGCAGAAGTTTTCGGACAGTTTTGAAATGAGAAAAACCCTGTCCGTTGCTCGGCCACATGAATCAAGAAAGGGAAAAAAAAGAAAAAGTAAATCGTATCCTTGTTTGACCTCTCTTTCATTCCCAATTATACGTCTAAAAGAAGCGGAGGAATTTCGTGGAGACTCTCTGTCACTTGATCTCCAGTAGAATCCACTCGTCACCACGAGTGTAAAATCTCCATAAGAATAGAGAGATAAGGATATAGATATGAGCACAGCCTTTTTAGTAATCCCGAGCGATGCTGTCGTCGCAATGGGTTGGAGCAATATCTATTCCATCGTTAATTAAATGCATCCCACCGTGCTGTGTTCAATAAGTAAAGGTTCTCCCCCGGGAGCATAATATACGACACGGGATAGGATTACGAATGCGTCCGGTGCTCCATTTATATTCCATAGTTAACCACCAGCAATCCCCCGAGGCCTTTCTCTCTTCTCTGAAAAGGGTAGGGTCATTTCCGCGCGATACACCATGTCTTCGGAACATGTCGCATTTAGGAAGATATGGTGGTAATTTCCGTGGACGATTTTAAAGAGGGTCTCAGCATTCCGGATTTGTTATTCGAGTCATTATAACAAAAGCTGGATTTACGTATAGATAAGAAACGTTCTTCGGGCAATGATTACGACGTGCAACGTTCCGGCTGTAATAAAGGGAGACAATTCCGGTTGAAGGTAATAAACCTTACTTACGCACCGATGTGCTAACAAGATAGATGAAAAAGTCGGTGAGATAGAAAAAGGGAGAGGGAAGAGTGAGTAGGGGTATATAATAGAGAGAGAGAGAGAGAGGGGGTGGAGATTTGGTTCATTAGAGAGAGTGGGAGAAGAAAGCGGGTTTATAAGCGGGGAGGAAGGTCGTAGGATTTAGTGGAATGGGTTTATGAGAATGTGTTATAGAAGAGAGATTGATTATATAAGTAGAGAGGGAGAATGAGTTGATGCGAGAGTTTGTCGCAAGTGGGGTTCAGGAGAGAGGGAAGGAGAGATGAGGAAGAAGAAGACGAATATATAAGATAAGAAGGAAAAAAAGATATGTTCATAAGAGAGAGAAAGAGAGTGAGAAAGGAGAGCGAGTTTATAGTAAAGGAAAGAAGGGCGTAAGATATCGAGAAGTTACTGACGGAGGAGTTGGTTTTTAAGAGTGCGTGAAAGAATAGAGGTGATTTATACAAGAGAGAGAGAGAGAGAGAGAATGTTTTAATGAGAGTTGGTAGAAAGGATGGGGGTTAGGAGAGAGAGTGTAGAGTGAGAAAGGAGGAAGGAGAAAACGAATTTATAAGATAGGAAGGGAGAGAAGAAGATATGCTCACCAGAGAAAGAGATAGAAGAGACTGGGTTTATTAGAGAGTGATTGAAAAGAGTGAGTGTAAAAGAGAAAGGAAAGAAAAGTGTGCACAGTTAAGGACCGGTTGGAGAAAAGAGCAAATCTATAAGAGAAAATGACAAAAGAGGGTCGGTTTATTAGAAAAAGTGAGATAAGTGTGAGGGTTTGTAAGAGACGGTGGCAGAAATGAGTGGAATTTTAAGAGAGCATGAGAGAAGACAGTGGGTTTGTGGATCGGGTGTTAATGAGAGAGTAGGAGAATAGAGAGTGTGTAAAGTGAGTTGGTGTTTTTTCGAATTGTAAAAGAACTTAATTAAAACTGCAAACAAGCCTGGCTGCTTCAGGGACTATCCTAGTCTAAAGGCAACTATTTCAGCCACTAAACCGACCCCCCCCCCAAAAAAAAGCCTTCTGTACTTGTCATGGGGAGTGTTAGTGCTAAGTTTCAAATTCTTCTAGTGAACGGTTATGACTGAGAAGAATAGAGAAGAATGAAGGAGAGTAAAGATAGAAAATAAGGAAGAAAAAGCAAAACGTTGGCTGAGACGACATGACGATCATCAGTCTTTCTTTTTCCTTCTCCTTTCCTTCCCTGTCTGACTAATTGCGATAATGGAGTCAACTCTCTAGGAGTTTGACGATAATTAAAGTTACATACTCGTCAAAGATCGATTGTGCGTTGAGAAAAAATGGAAATGACTGTAAAAATTTAGATCAGAGTTCTAAAACATAATACCAAGCAGGGAAAGCGAGAGAAGTTTAGGGTGTGGTTGACCAAAGCAGCAGTTTCCCTCCGGTTGAAAAGGCGGGTGATTATGGAGAGAGTCACTTGATCGGGCACACACTCGACTCAGGTGTCTTTTTAAGGTCATGACGAGCGAAGAATAGATTCTACCCCTTGGTCATGGGCTGGAAAAAGGGAAGAGGATTGAAAAGTGGTTAGTTGAATCCATTCTCGGGAATGCTACCAATTTTGGGATACATTACAGGAATATTTTCGTAAGTTACTAAAAAGAGGTCTGGTTAGTTGCTGAATGGGAACAGTCAGGTGACCAACGTTTTTTGGTAGCATGCTGCGTTTAAGGATGATCAATCAAAGAAATTGTACAGAAAGGGTTAGTCAATATTTGTTACTCCTCTGGCCTTTTGCCAGGTGGTAATCACTGAAAACAGTCAAAATTAACACTGCTTGACATAGACCAAGTGGTTAAATGAATATGTACCAGCATGTAAATTGAAGCCACCTCCCGAAAATCCTTTGGGGGGGATTATTAAAACAAAGTGACATGTTTTTTATGGGGGTGGGGGGGCAGGTAGACATAATGAGAACTAAATACTCGGATTTTCTGCCATCAAGCTTCATTGGTACGACCTGCATGCACGATACCTACATTGCTAGCAAGACCCATTTAGAAACTGGAAAAAAAAACTTTTTTGATATTGACGGTATGGTTTACTATTTCTAACATCCATATGCAGCTCTTTTTGTTCATATTTACAACATTCTAAAAATAATATTAACCTGAAACTAACTACGATGTTTTTTGGGAAAATACAATTTTTAGGATTTATTTTTTTTAGCTATTTTTGTTTGGTTTTTGTTTTTTTATTTACAATGTAGCTATAATGCCAAAGTAGACACTCACTTTCCTTCATTTCATGGACTGTGGTGCTAGATCGACACCCAAAATAGACTTGTTGATAGGACTGAAGAGCTGCAACTATTTTCACATACCCAAGGTTAGAATTGGATTCATATCTTTCCCAAGGACATTGAGTGAAAAAGGAAGGCAAACTGTCTCAGCTGGAGTTTGAACTCTGTTCGCCGATTACATTTTCCATGCCGTAAGCCGTAATATCACCCGTCGAGCAAGGAATTATCAGGTATCTTCGTATTAGAAATCGTCAACCAAAACTGTCAACATTGTTTTTTTTTTTTTTTCAGTTTTCAAGTTGGTCGAGATGTATTGCTGTCTGACTATCTATCTATGCATGTATGTGCCACGCATTCAGGCCGCAACAATGGAGTTAGAGGCTTAAAATTCAGACGTGTCTCAGATGGTGTGATTGTTAGCACTACTACCTTGCACGAAGGGGGGTACGGGTTCGATTCCTGGTATGGGCAAAGGGTGTGTAAAACTCTTTATTTAAAAAAAATTTTCCTGTGCACTCGGCAGCTCCCCAAAATCCTTTTAGAGAGATTATCAAAACAAATTAACATTTTTTTTGTTTTTTAGACATAAACTAAATACTTGGATTTTCAGCCATCAAGCTTCATCGGTACGACCTGCACGCACGACACCTACATTGCCGGTGAGACCCACTTAAAAACTGGAAAAAACCTTTTTTGATATTGACCATGTTAAAACTGACGGTATGGTTGATTATTTTTAACATTCATATGCAGCTTTTTTTGTTCATATTTACAACATTCTAAAAATAATATAAACCTGAAATTAACTAGAATGTTTTTTTGGGAAAATACAATTTTAGGATTCATGGTTTGTTTTTGTTTTTTTCGTTTTTATTTACAATGTAGCTAAAATGTCAAAGTGGACACTCACTTTCCTTCATTTCACGGACTGTGGTGCTAGCTCGACACCCAAAATAGACTTGTTGACATGACTGGAGAGCTGCAACTTTGCTACTATTTACACATACCCAAGGGTAGAATTGGATTCATATCTTTCCCAAGGACATTGAGTGTAAAACTCTTCATTTAGAAAAATCTTCCTGTGTATGCAGCAGCTAATTGAGTACCTTCTAAGCAGCACAGGACTTCCCATCCCAATTCGAAAGAATAGTCGTCTTCGAATTGCATTTATTGTATAAGTCTTCAACTACGATTGATTTGTATAGACGTGCACATCTAGAGAAAATGGATCTTCAAGATTTTTAAAAAATTCCCCTTAGATAGGGTTTATCAGTGGGTTTCAATTTGCAATGTAAGGTTATTCTAAATTGGGCCCTTAGATTGTGTCTGCCAGCATCTACTCACTTGGGAGGGGAATCTGATTTCTTTTCGTGGCCATTCTTCATTATAAGGCGAGAAAAGGAAATCATTCAACTATCACCCGATTTTCATTTTTTTTTAATTGATCTCACCGAAACGGCATACTGCCGAAAGACATCGGTCATGGGGCGGTTTTTATTCAGTGACCAACCAGACCAGTCTTCATTTTATATCTTCTGGATATTTCCTTTTGTCATTTTCCCAAATAGTGTATTAGTTTATATTATTTCATTCTGACGTAGCAATGTGACCATATTTTAGATATTTTTACTTTTTTTAACAAATCTTTCTTCATGTGTTGTTATCATTCAAGTCCCATCTATTTACTGGCTAGGTATTGTATCTTTTTCCTACCAAATCGTTACAACCGAATCGAGTTGGATAAATCTGTTCTTGTGAAATAGATGGGTGACCAACTGGGTATACTAGGCGCTGTAAACAGCTGAGGATCATGAAAAGAGCCTCCCGTAGAGATCCCAGAAGAAAACAGATCTGTACACAAGATTCAATAACACAAGTCCATACCCCCTTCTCCCTGGCCCCAGACCGTCTGACTGGCCTGGCTACAAGCAAAAAGAAATGAATGAATGAATCCCCCAAATCATAAAGATTTTTGTCCTCTCTCTCTCTCTCTCCTCAAAGGTCTCAGATTTAATTTTATACCATATTAATGTGACACGCCCGGACGATGGAGAGCTATTTAAAATCTCCCCAAACTTCCGATTGCAATATTTTTAGATGGCAAACACGGTGAAATAAAGAAAAGGCAAGAGAAAAATTCTTTCACAAATTTAATGCACTCAAAAATGTCTGGAAACTTCCCGGTCCATCGACGACTATCGGTCCATTATTGGATTTTCTCGAAATAAATGTCACTTATAAGACTGCTTATGTCTACATAAATATATATATGGAAAGTTCCAAGCTGTTGCTCCAAACTTTTTATAATCGTATGAATATATCTTCTCACTTTTCACGTATCCTTCATATAAATATAAATGTGTGTATGTATGTATGTATGTATGTATGTATGTATGTATAGATATGCGTGTGTGTATTAATATATTCCTATTTGAGTATATATATATATATATATATATATATATATGTGTGTGTGTGTGTGTGTGTGTATAGAATTATTGTGTCATCCACAGACAGCTGTTTGGATGTATTACATCTCTTCAGGGTGGCTATAGACATTATCCCATCCAGTACCACGAGGCAGAATTGAAACCTCACATTGGACCCAGAGGCCGCTATCCTACATCTGGACTACGGAATTGGGTGGTCAGTAAGGCTGAATTTAAGCAATATATTCATTTTTACGCAAAAACTCCTCATCCACCAGAATGCTCTATTCCTATGGAAGAGCATTGCATAAGCTTACAATGGATGAGTTACCTCACTCACGTGTGTGTGTGTGTGTGTGTGTGTGTGTGTGTGTGTGTGTGTGTGTGTGTGTGTGTGTGCATTGTTTCTCTTCCCCCTTCTTCCCTGGATCCCCCTTGCTTTATACCCCTTCCTTCTTCCCTTTCTGAGGTCCCCCTCTTCCCCAGTCTTTTCTTAACCTGAGCCCTATTTCCTTCTCCACCTAACTATTGATAGAGGACTATAGCCAGCCCGATCATCAACCAATAACTTCGAAATATTTGACAAATGTTTAATGCAAATGCCAGTAAAAAAGGGGGGATGCGTCAATAGGTTTGTTAGAAATAGGAAGATGAAAGAAACGACGAAAGTTAGTCGAGGCAACACTTCAAGGGACAAGTTAGAATTACCGGCTCCCATGCCGCACCAAGTGATGTGAAAAAAACTTAAAGTCAAGTAAAATGTCGTATGGCTACCAATATATTTTTGCTGTTGATTTTTATTGTTGATACCTTTATTGTTACTCATCCTTTCTTACTAAATAGGAAAATAAAAAGAGAATGACCTGAAAATAGAAGATCTATAAACTTGGTCCAAAATGATTTTTTGCTAGAGAGAAAAAGAAATGCATCCTCTTAAGGGAAACCTTGTTCAGGTAAACAAGTGTAGGGAAGACATTCTTTGCTTGAGATAATCAATAACTAGGTTATCATTTGGTAAAGAACCCTGTAAATGCTAGAAAATGACACTACATCCAGTAACTAGGCTTCAAAAAGACAAAAATAACCTAGAAAAATACCAATCGCTAACATTATTGCACCCTCTATCCCCAACCCCCAGAAAAAAAACTCTGAACTGACCTCGAAGTTGCACAGACTGCTTCACCGTCGGATTCCTCTTCTTGAGGGTAGCAGACTTCCAACGTCTGCTCCTGTCAGAACGTCTATTATCTGTGAAAGAATGCTGACAGCCTATTGTCTCAACTTACCTTATAAATCAATTACTCAGGCTTGGAAGTTGGAAGTTATTTTGCAAAGAGACCCCACGGTTTATGGTCCTGTTGCTTGGAGAAAGCTTCCTGAAGCCAAGACAAACCAAGCCATATATATATATATATATATATATATATATATATATATATATATATATATATATATATATATATAATTAACGCTCCCTTCTTTTAAGTTGAGTACTCCCAAGTGAGGCACCTAACTGCTATAAGCAACTATGCAATGCACTTCCAATTGTGATCAGACGTTAAATATTTGACATTATTGAAAAAAAAAGACAATTTAAAATCCAAGTATAAATACGAATGAATACAAGTCTCTGAAAGCTCATAGTAAGTTTTTAATATATATATATATATATATGTATATACATATTATTGTGTCATCAACAGATAGCTGTTGTATTGCATCTCTTCACTGTGGCTCTAGACTTTCCAATATACCATCTGCTACCGCGAGGCAGGATTGAAACCTTCAAATCAGACTCAGAGACCGATATCCTACCTCTGGAGTATGGAACTGGACAGTCAGTGAGGTTGAATTTAAGCGACAGTAATCCCTTACCAACCTGTTTGCTCTATATCTATGGAAGAGCATTGCATAAGCTTACAATGGATGAGTTACCTCACTTAAAGAGTGCTCAACCCTGAATAGAGGAGCATTAATGGTAATTGTGTGTGTCTAAGTAAGGAGTAGTACAAGTTCAAGTTTGGATGGGTCTCTGTGTGTGATCATGTATGCTAGTTGAGTTGAATAGTTTGTGGGTGTTAGTGTGTTTCTCACTGTGTGAAAGCTGTGCGTAACCATGTGAGAATGATTTTTTTTGCTTGGAGTATCTGTGAGAACGTTGATTATCAACGAAGAGTGTGCTTGTGTGTTTTTGTAAGAGTGTGTGTGTATGTTTGGAAAGTGTATATGCATGTGTATATAATAATCTGGATGTTATGATATGGTAATGAATGTCATGCTTTCACTTCGTGGGTATTTTCAGATAGTATTAACGTACGTCAATTGGTGGGGTCGTGTTGGTTCTTTTTCTTCTTCTTTTTCTTCTTTCTTTTCTTTTCCTTCTTTTTCCCCTTCTTTTTCTTCTTCTTTTTCTTCTTCTTTTTCTTCTTCTTTTTCTTCCTCTTTTTCTTCTTTTTCTTCTTCTTCTTCTTTTTCTACTTCTTGTTCTTCTTCTTTTTCTTCTTCTTCCTCTTCTTCTTTTTCTTCTTCTTCTTCCTTTTCTTCTTCTTCTTTTTCTTTTTCTTCTTCTTCTGTACTTCAAGATGTCGAAAACTACGCATCACAGGAAAGAAAGAATCATGTTTGAAATCAGCAGGTCTCTAATTACACATTTTGAGATTTATTTTTTTTTCGAAATATCGTCGATTTTTATGGGGTTTGCATTTGCGTTCCCAGAAAGTGAGTTCAGTGAAAAATATTCTTTCCTTGTTTTCTTTTTGTTTTTGTATTTTGTTTTTGTTTTTTTTCATCTAATATTTCGTCAAAACCTATTAGATTTAGATCTGTAACAATAAAAGAAAAGAACAAATGTGAATATAAATCTTTCCATGAATAATACAAGGACATTTTGAAATTATCTCCTACAAGCAATCATGAACATAGTTACGCAGAGAACATCTGAAGTGAGAAAAACGTTTATCATTATTCGTCATTGAATCTTTTGATCATATAAATGAAACTCGACGCAAACCCGATAGATATGTTACCTTTAGAAAAGAAAGAGATAAGGCAGTTGACCATAAGGAAATGAGGCAACCTTGCCAGTAAGAAATACATAAAGCACACTTGAAAGGTTAAAAACAATGATACATTGGGAATTATTCAACCCAAGTCGACATTTCAGATCACAGTTTTGGTTGACGTTTCCTGATAATTGAAAATCTCCAAAACCTTGCCTCAGAATCGAAGAAGTGCTTAAACAAGAAGGTCCAAGTCTATAATATCTGGTGCAGTTGGAACCGTGTCAAATAACACTCAGGTCCAGACTGGGCCAATTGGCGATTTCAGAGAATTGAGAATATCCGGATTGCAGTCGTGATGTGGTCTGCAAAGATACTGAGGAAGGTTCGGGAAATTCGAAGAGACTTGCAGTCACTCAAATCTCGGCGAGAACGACGAGAAGTGTAGTGTGGAGGGTCACCAGTATTAAATATGAATAATAAATCGTTCAAAATTGAAGATCATCATTTTATACGAATAAAGATTTTTTTTCTCAGTAAAGATATATTAATTCTTTAAATTCCTCGATGGAATATCGATTTTTCAAGCGTTCCCGCTCCTTAAAAGACATTGACTAATATAAAATTCTCTGCACGTCGCTATGAAATGGAATAAATAATTAATTCAATGATGTAAAATGCAGATTTCTTATCTTAAAAGCTAGACCATTTTCAGAGACTTTTTCTCCTCAGCAGCTGTGCCCGGCTTCATAGAATAAATTCGCAAGCGAATTAAGAAAAGTACTCTATACGAGGTATGCTTGAAAGAACTGGCCAATATTTCGAGAACTCGTTCCATGGCCTTAATACAACTTGGTAATCAATCATGCGTAAACAAAAACTCTCCTGGGGGGTTGCCCAGTCGGCAGTGAGACACATAAGAGTGAGATTGTGTACAATGGGATCTTTGCATTCACAAACAGGCTTGGGGTAGTAAATGATACAACACAGCTCTTTCAGGCCTTCATCTTACTCTGCTGATTTAGCACCTTATAACTTCTGGCTTTTTTTTTTACAAGATTAAGGACAAGGGAAAGAAGGTGCTGCTTGCAATCCCCGGAAAGGATATTGCTGGATGCTTAGGAAAATAGAAGGTGAGCGAGAATGAGTGCGTTGCGTCTCAAAGTGATTATTTTGGAGGGACTAAGATATCATTGCCGTAGGTAGGATATTCTATCGTTAATATTCAATGACTGAATGTATTTTCTCCTTCTTCTTCTTCTTCTTCTTCTTCTTCTTTTTCTTCTTCTTTTTCTTCTCCTTTTTCTTCTTCTTCTTCTTCTTCTTCTTCTTCTTCTTCTTCTTCTTCTTCTTCTCCTCCTTATCCCCCTTTCATTCTTCCCTGCTTTCCCTTTTTCTCAATTATCCATTTCTTGTTCTTGTTCTTGTTCTTGTTCTTGTTCTTGTTCTTGTTCTTGTTCTTCTTCTTCTTCTTCTTCTTCTTCTTCTTCTTCTTCTTCTTCTTCTTCTTCTATAATTACCCCTCTTCTATCTTCCCTTTTCTTTCTCTTCGTCCGGGGCTTCTTTCATCCCCAAGGGCAATGCTAAATCTCTTTTGAAAGTTCCCCCTAATTAGACAATTAGACTCTAAATTGTATCCCGCCAAGCGTTCCCTCGACACTATCACTAATTAACCATTAAATTATGCGCTTGTGACTTTCTGTGGCGACAACCGACTTCATTACTTCATGGCCTAGAATGAAATCTCACGTTGAGAAAGGAGATTTTATTGATAGGATGTGATTGGTTAAAAGATTCAGACGCCTGCTTAAAAATGTATGGCTTTATTTTTTTTCTTCCTTTCTATAGATTATATACAGCTAAATGAGCTGTTGAAAACTGTCAACCACATCGAGAATGTCAACGTAGATTTTTTTCAATTGAGCAAAAGGGCTGGAAAATTTAAACTTCACTCCTTATTTTATCTATAAAAACATTTTAAATCCCCCACCAAGTATTTTTCTCTATGTCAGTGTAAGCTAAATTGGTCCCAATATTTATTTTTGGCATTTTTGTTTTTCTGATTTTTTTTAGAGATCATTGCCCAACAAAGCGTGAGAGAAGTGATTTATTTATTGATCAACCCTTTTGCCATATATTTTCTGATTACCCCAACGGCCGGCTGGTTATGTGACAGTTCCTGTTGACTGACTACCAAGACTTGTTAATCATACTCTTTAAAATCAGGTATTTACTCTGCTTGGTTTAGTCACTCAGGGTAATCACCTTGAGATGATCTGTTTGACTAGCAGACAAACCATCATTAATCTTCTACGATGGTTCCTCTGGTGTCAACCACAAACATAATGATTCTTAGTATATTTTTGTCGGCCCATATGCTAGGCAAGAAAAACTGTCTCAGGAATCCAAGCATTGAAATGGATACCATATGGGAACCTCTAATAACGAAAGACAGAAAACAATAACATCAGAAACATCAAAACTGTCACCTGAGGTTTAAGGCTCCTAAAAATTAGCACAAAGCGCAGTAGTTACAGCATCAGACAAATTACTGTAAAGTAATCTGATGGTTCTAGGTTCGATCCAAGTGTGAGACAATATAACAATACTACTAATGCTAAGAGGGGGGTACGGTCAATATACCCCCATCGGATAAATAAAGGGTTCGGTTCGTTACTTCCCCATACCTACCAGATGATACCTGAGGAAGGCCGTAGAGTGCAACGGCCGAAACGTTGTATGAAAAACAACCAAGATGAGGATGTCCGAATAATAGTAGAAATGATAATCATTCTTTTTCTACATCATCAACATTATAATCAGCAGCAGCAGCATCTTGTTACAGTCGGTCGTTAGACATTCTCAAAGATTCGCGAGACATCTTGGTCGTGGACGTCACAAGCCAGAACTTTTCTGTCACGCCATCTTATCTTTTGCCACCGACAATTACGCATGTGATCTCTGGGGATCCACGTTGTGAATCGTGATGTCCAGATTTCGTCTAACATTTTTGGTAAATGGCATGCCAATATATCTGACGTTTTTTTCCTCCAAGATATTGTTATATCATGCGATCTCGCCATGTAATGTTTAGCGTAATTCTTCCTTGTACTCGTTGAATGTTTTTTTGTTTGAGGGTCAGTCTTTCGGCAAGGGTGCATGTCCCGGCTCCATTGAAGACTATAGGGGGCACATATTGTTTGTTGACCACTCACCTTCAATACTAATGGAATTATCTTATTCTAGGAGATTGAGCTTGCTCTGTCGAAAGCATGCCATCTTAGGGTGATTCCTCGTTTGGTCTCTCCTTCTTTTGATGGTTTTTGACATACACATGCTGAAGAAACAGAAAAGTACTTCACATATGTATATCTATATTCAAATATGAATGCATGTGTGCTTGAGTATCAACTGAAATGAAAACCTGACAAGATTAGAATATTTATGAATATTTGAAAGAGTTATTCAACAAGTTTCAACCATTGGGCATCTTCAGATATATGGGTGTACAGTGGTAAAGCAACGTTTCAAAAATAGTGTTGAGCATATGTTTTGCATCATACCCTCTTGGACATGGCAGATATTAATGATTTACAACACTGTAAATTCAAGCTCACAATTTTTTCTTTATGCATCCAACATTTTTTCCAGCATTCAATTTTCTCAAAAATTGCAAATCACAGCATGGCATTATATCTTTTGGTTTGGGTAATTTAATACCCATTACATTTAACATAAAACAATACCTTAAAAAAAGAGACAGTCATCAGATATTGCCCTGCGTGGTCGATAAACTGAGGTATGGCAAGGTTCAGGGGTGGCGAACATTCTGAAGAAAACGAGCTCAGTGTGGCAATTCTTCTGAAAAATCTCACCTGCCTGTGAGAATTCTTGTGTGGCAGACAATCATTCTTTAATATATTTGTTGTTTACATAGCTTTTTTCGGGAGAATACTTAGGAGTCTTGGACAATCAATGACTGAGATGACAGCTGATAGATTAAATCTATATTTCCCGCATACAAATAAAATGTTTTTGTGTACCACTTTAGTCACTCGTGTCATAGCTTCGCAAGCCTTACCCAAATGGTCGAATATGCTGTGAGAATCGACTTCATCATAGTAGCAATCGCTGAAATAGCTCCACATTATGAACTTTATAGTTATTTTCAAAGCTTATTTCGATATGGCAAAAGCCCTAGTGTTAGAGCCTCAGAATACCCGTAATATCTTAGTGAAGTTATTTTACGGTATTGGTTTTAGAGATATCTGCAAAGCTTGTTTTAACTTAGCAAAAGACCCTGGTGTTTGAGTGTGCAGTAAAGATCACCCTTATAATAACAGAAAGGGTTTACTAAGGCTGCTCTACGGTATTGGTTTTATACGTATTTGAATAACTTATGTTAGTTAAAATCAATGTAAATGCTACGCTCAAATAACGAACTACAAAAATTTTTTTTTGAATGGCTTTCAATATTTGCGTCAAAATCTGCTCTTAATTCAATGAATTCAACGAATAAGTATCAAATGATATATTACTGAAAAAACACAATACGAATGAAAAGGAAATTAATCGTCGAAGGAGAATGATGAAAAAAATGCCTAAAAATCAGCTGTTTTCTGTCGAATTAGGTAAAATCAGAATTTTTTCAAAACATAAAACTGATAGCAAGCACGTTTTAACTGTGTTTTTCTTTTTAAACCTCTATTTCGTCTCAAACGCAAGGGTTCAACTGACGAGGCGATATTATTGTATTGTAGATTTCTTCACTCCGGAATTTAATTGGTGTAGGATATAAGACACTCAGTAGACGTTGGTGTGGTCAGTTAAATTAATGATAGTCCTTGCGCAGCTGATGAGATATGTCACAGGAAATATATCTCTTCTTGTTTATTCTCTAACACTGTCTATAAATCGGATGGTGATTCAATACGATTTATTTGATGAAAGCTGTGAAATGAATGATTGTATCGGACGGGGGGGAGATATATTCCTGGATAGATATCTCATTAGTTGTGGCACGATAACAACTATTATATCCAGATTATCTTGAATTCCAATCCAATTCCTATTCTGGATCTTCTCACTCTAACGGTAAATCGAATTGTAATTCAAGAAAATACGTAAGATGGCGACGAGGGCAGTGAAAAACAGTGATTATCCTGATACAGGAATAAATGGATCTTGTAACCTGGTGGTTCTGACCAGTTGGTCACAGCTGCAATTCCATCGCAAATAAGCGTTTACCGAGGCATGCTATGTAAGCTGTGACAAGCCACATCAAGTTTGTCCAAGACTCTAATGTTTCCACGTCATTAGTTCCAGGGACTAGAGCTATTTTTGGTATGCCAGGCCCCTACCTTAAAATGACTCCACGTCAAAGTTTCTGATGTAGGCTTATGAGTAAACAACCTTGATGGTAGACAAGATACTCCGTCAATATGATGTGAAACAAAATATAACGCTCCTACATGTTTAAATGTAAAGCGTTTTCTTTTGTATTCACATTTTATAGACAATTGTCACTCTTGTGCATTTTTCTACCATCGCATATATTCGGATAAAGCATATGGTAAAAGATTGAGGACACTTACCCAGGGACGATTGCCCCTGGATAATTGCCTCCCGACAATAACATAAATAAATGATTACACCCATTTAGATATTGTCCCGGGACAATTGCCAAGAGAAATCTACCTGTGCAGTTATAGGGGGTGAAGGTGTCCTAAGGGGACTATTGTCCTGAGTTCAGTTGTCCTGATACTCTTCTAAATATGGACAATAAATGTCTAGATAAAAGTCATTGCCAACTGAGCCAACACCTCACTATACTTACATCGGAAATTGATCAAGTATGTTCGGTTTATTGCTCCAAATAGTTTATTTTTGTTCAGAAAATGAGGACCAGTAAGTCAATCAGGAATGAAAATTCGCCCGGAAGTATGTTACGCTCCAGGAATATATTATACCTTCAAGGTAGCGTTCTAGTTTGGTTCAAATGTACTTGTAGAGATTACACACTTTATTTGCGGATAAGAGAAGGAGAAGAAAATAGAGGGACAGTTAGAGAGACAGGGGGAGAGGGAGAGGGAATGAATGTGATGTTTAGGGGGTCATAGCTCAAGACTGATGAGGTTGGGATTGAATGTGCGATTGACCAATGTAGGTAATTGGTGAACTGAATTGTAAAGTGGCCTGCATCATTACGGCAGGGAAACTGTGTCAAGTTAAGCAAATAGATAGAAGAGAGAAAAGGAGCAAGAAACGAAATTATATATATATATATATATATATATATATATATATATATATATATATATATATATATATATATATATATATATATTGTGGGGTGTGTGTGATGTACTGTTGGATACAAACTAAATGATAAACTATGCTGCCCACACTGCCATTTCTCTTCAAGCAGTTTCGGTTATAATTTAGTCCCATATTCCAATACCATTCAGCGCTTTCCGATAAATACGATTTTCCTCAGTACTCTGTGCTGACATTGGCAGGTACGGCCACTATATTCCATCAAATACCGTCATCGCTACTTCCCCAGCCTTGATGACCAACATGATGACCATCCATTTACTGGTTCCTTTGGTGACCCACATGGTATAGATCAAACGACCAGAGAACCCAAATGACTTCCAACTCCACTGGGTTCCTACCTCATTGCTTCAGCAGTTTTATGTCAGTTCAGGGTACTTTGCCCCCCTTCATTTTGTCGGCTTCCTTGACGTCCAAAAGAATGGTATGCTAAATCTAAAAAGATCTTTCTGAGGGTCTATAGTTTTGGGAAAGGTCATTGACAACGGAAGAATTTTCTCTACTATTGACGTCCTTGTTGATGCTAAATTTTTTTCACAAGACGTTTTGACCGATCAGTTCTCCAGTCTCTGAATCCTACGTTATATGTGATTTTGAAAAAAAAAAATCCGTTCACATTCAGATCGGACACCTAACGAAGGTCGTAGAATTGAACGGTTGGAACGTGGTATGGAACATGAACAATGTTGAAGTCCAGTCACCTGGAAAACTCTTAGTATCTTTATTAGTGGTTCACAATCTGTGCTTGTAGGTTTGAAGTAGAAACGTATCTGATTAGTCACACATTAGAAACTCATTGACAAACCTTATTTTCTAGCATACTGTGTTGTGAATGATCAATTGAAAATAGAAAAAATGGATGATTGATGAATAAATCACTTCTATCACCTTTTATTAGGTAGAGATTACCAAAAGAATATCCAAAAAATTCAGGCGTTAACGCTGCCAATTATGAAAGAACTGACTATTCTAGCATAGACTTACATTGAAAAACATATTTAGTAGGGTGCAGGTTTGGATAAAAACTGTTTTTCCAGAAATCATCATCGTTTCCTTCTAATGCTACTGTGAAGATCCCTAAAACGCTTGATTAAGAAAAAAAAACTTCTGAGAACTCTGCCCATCACGAACCAAAGTACAAATTTAGCATAAACTTACATTGCAAAATCGATCCATCCACTAGAAAACAACTTTTGAGGTAACATTTATCAAAAGATAAAAAGGAACTTTTTTTCTAGACATTAAAGGATTAAATATTTACATTTCAAGTGCACACTTTCCCTGGTGGGTCCTGTACGCACAACATGTGTGGAGCCGGCAAGCGAGTAGGCCAGCCATACCTGCTTGAAAACTGAAGAAAGTTTCGGTAAAACTTCTGGTTGAAGATTCATGATACGATATTTCTGCATAAAATTAAAGACACTAGTGAAATAAATGTTGGAATTTTCAGACCCCTACCTCCCTTGTTGCAGATTCTACGCGCTATACTTACATAACCGGGCAGCCAGATTCACCTGAGAACTAAAGAAACCCTTGTCTTGGTGACTGATGTGTTTGATGGTCTATAGCATTGCTTGCCATCGTGGATCAATACTCAAAGGTGAAATGCACGGGCTATTCAGCTCCTCAGACAGACTCCTTTAAAAACTGAAGAAATCTGTGTTAACAGTTTGGGTGACAATTTTGCGTAACATGTTTTAATAATGCTTTCTATCATGAATCTATTTGCACAGGTGATAATAACGGATCGTAATGCCGGCCAGCCAGACTCACTTAAAAACTGAAGAAACCTGTTTTGGTGACTGTTTTTATTTGGTGGTTTCTAATATTACCCAACACCATGAAGCTATACGCACAGGTGGAATGCATTGGCAACGCCGGAAGGAGATTCGTGACAGCCAATCGTTAATCTGGGAAATATCACCAATAAAGATTTAATTTCACATGGGCTTCATACAGAATTCATCGGAATATGTTGTGGCGGTACTACGGGCTCATAATCTTTCATCGGCGGCAATATAAGTATTGTTTTTTTCGTGCTACCAAGCATTAATAAAACAATAAAAGCCCCGAAGAGATTACTGCGCTTTGTGAATTGAATAGGCACATGTGAGCATGTATTTGGGGGCGAAGTTGATTATGTATTATATTGATTGGTTTCTGAAGTATATATATATATATATATATATATATATATATATATATATATATATATATATATATATATATATATATATGTATATATATATATATATACTTATTTATATATATATATATATATATATATATGTATATATATATATATATACTTATTTATATATATATATATATATATATATGTGTGTGTGTGGGTGTGTGTGTAGATCAATATATGTTCTTATATAATACTTCATTATTATCATTATTATTAGTATTATTATTATCATCATCATCATTATTATTATTATCATTATCATCATTATTCATGCACAAATACACAAACACACACATACACATATACACTGGAACAATCATATATATATATATATACATATATATATATATATACATATATGTGTGTGTGTGTGTGTGTGTGCGTGTGTGTGTGTGTGTGTCATTATATTGGGCAATTTATATTCGACGGAATGTTATAATGTTAAAATGTCTCTTCAAATATAACAACATCGTCACGGGGGAAGGCCATTGTCCAGCAGTAGACTTACAATGGCGGATGCTGATTGCAAAATGATGATGATGATGATATATATATATATATATATATATATAAGTATATATATATATATAGAGAGAGAGAGAGCTTGAAATAGAAAGAGAGATGGTCAAGCAGACAGTCAGAGAGAGAGAGAGACAGGGACACAGAGTAACACGGACACAGGGGCAGAACCCGGGGATGGAGCCGAACATCCGACTAGAGACCATTCCGGTTCCTATTTGATTTGATTACCATTGCTCAATAGCTTGTAAAAGAGAATGTTTTATTGGTTTGAATTATAGCTGCTCACATAAAATGATTGCAATTTCGCGTGTAGACCTGTTTATGAAATACTTCGAGCTCTCAACCATAGACACATACAGATTTTGTAATAGTAAATGTGTTATGTTATACATATATATGCACATAGAACTTTTCCGTTCCAATCAATCAATATATATATATATATATATATATATATATATATATATATATACATATTGATTGATTGACACGAATGAGATCGTATATGCAGGTATACGTACATATCTGGAATGTTTCATAGCTTTAAACGCTAGAATAGAATGAACATTTGAAAACTTGGGGATTCTTTAAATACTTATTCTATCTTGATTGTTTACACCAAATGATACATTCATCGCGTAATAACAGGAGTTCATTTCGAATATAGTTTCAGTATAATCCAACAATTTTCAATCATTTTGTCGGATCATTAATCCATTAAAAAAAAATGATTGTCTCGTCTAAAGAAACAAATAGTGCAGATAAAGACCGTGAAAAAACAAATATGAGAACTTGGGGCTAAAACAGTTTTGCATTGCCTTCACAATACCGGTGGCTGTTTAGCTCAATGATAAGAGCAACACTACATTGCAGATGCTCAATTATCAGTCACAGGTTTGATTTCTGTAGCAGCCCCATTTTCTTTGATTATTTGTTCATTTCATTTTGTCGAGGTAAAATGGTATATTTACCGTGGGATAATATGCTCATTTCAAGTATAGTTTGAAAATAATTCAACATAATCTATAATCACACACACACACAAACACACACACACACACACACACACACACACATATATATATATATATATATATATATATATATATATATATATATATTGCATGCTTACGTTGCAGCCTCGGTATATATATATATATATATATATATATATATATATATATATATATATATATATATATATATTCATTTTACATAAGAAACATTTATTTTTGACGTAATCAAATTAATGCACAAAATCCAGTGATAAATACTACATATATAGAACATGATGATACTATGAGAAATCCAAGGGTGACTCTCCCTAGCTACCTTGTCGTAACAGCCCATGAGATGATTTTTCTTTAAATTCCCCACCGTATCACACGATTCATTCATTGTTTATGATGTTTGAGCTTAATTGTCATTTTGAAATTTCAGCATATCATGAGGTACTGATTTACGCTGACAGCAATAGAGACACATCAGTTAATGGATTAATTCCTTGAACATGTCGATAGATAGATGAATAAATTCAGAGATATATAGATACATAAATACAGACCGAAATAAATGAAAAAAAAGATATAGATGAATTGATTTGAAAAGCACTTTTTGACCCTAACTCCCTCCCAGTATTATTGGGATTTATCTCCTTGCATCACCATCGGCAGCAGCAGCCACTTAACATCCGTTGTTGGACCTCAAATTTCGTTAAATCTCTCTACTGCAGGCGTCATGGGGCCATTATTTCCCGAACCACTCTAATTCGTTTCGCCATCTTATTTTCTCCCAGCCGAAATCTGCCTATGAACTATGTAGATCTGATTTGTGTGTCGTGATGTCCAACGGTCGTTGAATATTCTTACAACATGACCTACCTATTTTCATTCGAGTTTTCAATAGTATGATACGTCTGAGTCTTGGAGACAATTTTTCATTATCATTTTCTAGTTCCATACGTGACTATCAAGATGATGAATTGGTTCTAGTCCTCCCATATCAAAACCAATACGATAGCTTTTACTTTCATGCTGAGTATTCGGAATCGGAAACCAGCCACTTTAGGGCCATTCTCCGTTTGATTTCATGGAGAGTTTTTGTCCAAAGGTAGATGTGTTGGGGTACTTTCTTTCGCTCGGTGTTTGTTTGGTTTTTTTTTTTCATTTTGATCGTCGTATCTTTGTCTTCAATGTATTTGTTGCACGTGCTGTCAACATGATTTGTGAAAGTGCTGATCAGCATTTCTGGCGACAATCAGATTCTCTGTGCGATTTACCAAGGACGAAAGTTCCCCGGCCCTCCTGCTTGAGATCAGCGTGGATCTGCGCACTGAAGGATCAATTAGTCAATTCCAGGCACTTCAGCCGAAGGGGTGGGGACAAAGTGAAAAATCGCTGAACTCATTGAAAAGTCTTACACAATATGTGCGCACCTGTGTGTGTATTTGTGTGTGTTGATATGCATGGCGTTTAACATGAATGCTTAAACACAGTTGATGATAATTAAATAAATTGAATAATCAAACAACCATGGTTGGCAAAAAGTTCTCTCCCTCTTTATATAGGCGTTTTTTTGTATGTTTGTGAATTCCAACGCTCCTGCCTATACCGTTTTGTCTGCAGCCGTCAAAAAGAGCATCACTACTTGACTAGACCACCTTCCATAAGTTTATTTTTTATTTTTTATTTTCTAAAGAAAAAGGTTTCATAAGTATGTAGATGTTTCCTGATTTTTATTGTTTTTTGTTTGCATGTTTTTGTTTTTACTTTAATTCTGATGTTTTTTCTTTCATTTGAAATAACATCTACATTCTCATTAAACTAGATTTTATTGATAAAGCTCTCAAAATGAAAACCCCAAAAGGTCATTATTTTTTTCAAAAAATCAAAATAATAATATTACAA
>OY735239.1:3413236-3423236 GCA_963457665.1 Thysanoteuthis rhombus | reverse complement strand
AATTGTTTATTCGATTAAAGTTGTCTCGGCCAATGGCTACATTAATCGTGTAATGACAGGAGATCATTTCAAATAGAGTTTCAATATTACATAACGCAATTTATGATAATTCTGTCGGATCATGAGTCAATTTATCAGTAACACACACACACACACACACACACACACACATATATATATATATATATATATATATATATATATATATATATATATATATATATATATATATGGGGGATTTACATATGCATACATACCGAGGGCCACAGAGAGAATGAGCAATATCTACTCATGCATATGATCCATTATTTATCATTCCAATTAAAAAGCAACGTATCTATGTACCTTCTTTGTCACGCGTTATTGCACGCACAAACTTCCCCTCTCTCTCTCTCTCTCTCTCTCTCTCTCTGCATACATTTTTGACATGTTCAAGTTGTACACGAATATGTTGTACAATGAGTAAGCGAAGAATTATAGTCAAACTAATAATAGAGAACATAATGTACGTATGGACATATTGATATGCTTACATGTAACAAGCAATATATATACATACATATATATATATATATATATATATATATATATATATATATATATATATATATATATGCTCCTCTATCCAGGATGGAGCACTCAGTGAGTTAACTCATCCATTGTAAGCTCATGGAATGCTGTTCCATAGGAATAGAGCACTCGGGTGGATGGGGAATTTCAGCATAAATGAATATATCGTTGAATTCAGCCTCATTGAACGTCCAGTTTCGTAGGTAAGATATCGGCCACCGGAACTGAAGTGAAGGTTACAATCCTGCCTCGCAGTACTGGATGGGATAATGGAAAATCTAGAGCCACACTTGAGAGATGTAATACATCGAAACTGCTGACTGTGGATGACACAATAATATATATATATATATATACATATATATGTGTGTGTGCGTGTGTGTGCGTGTGTGTGTGCAATAACTCATCCCTATGTATAATAATCTCCGTATATATTAGTAACTTACATATATTTTCAGAGATCCTGCGCTATTTGGAAGTAGAGTGTTCCTATGAAACCTTTCACTTAGATTGATATAAGAAATTTTCTTAAACATTCGAAGACTTCCAAAATAACTTTCCTCTACGTCTGCTTTGAGCAAAGCGAAACACCGTTACGAACCCCGGCAGACTTTCCTGATACTATCTTACTAATGAATGCAGAAAATAAATCGAGCTAAATCATACATGCTTACTGACACAGCTCAACCCTATGACCGCTTGGGTTCGTTTTGGTTTGTTTTTTTCTTTTGCAAAAGCAATCTGACTTTTTTTCTCTAGCAGCAAGCCTCCTCTAAAGATACAAAGTTTTGTTTTTTTTTTTATTCAAAGATTTCACGGTGAAAAATAAAATTCATGTGTATTAGCTGAACCTGTGGGGATTCCACGGCTGTTGACGACTAAGAGTATCCATTATCTCATACCTCTGATCTATATTCTAAAATTGCCTTTATTTTCTCATTATCTCCCTTATCCTTTCCAATCTTTTATTCCTCCCTATGCTTTTATTTGAGCATTATACAACGGATTAGTTTCACATGCAGAAATCCTTCTACCTCCTCTGTAAATTACCCAGCTTTCTCTTCTTCTCTTTCCCTTCCTAATCGCGTTTTAAACAACGCAACTCTCTTATCTGCCCTCTTTCTTCTCACCCTCTTATCAAATTAGCTAACCTTTTCCATTATGTTGCTACTGAAAGCGTAGGAAAACGAATAATAATATAGGCTTATTATTTGTGCAAAACAAATTACGTCATTGACGATCACTCAGTTCTCATGTGACTGAATGGAACGTTTTTGTTCGGTAAATCACCACTGGCGTTACTTTTTCTGTTAAAATTAAATTAAAAAAACAACGTATTTTCAGGGGAAATTAATATTATCTCTATGACTTTTTCCTTCTTTTAACCCGACACGTTTTCAAACGTGTTAATCACCTGACGATGTGAAAAGAATTAACATTAATTCGATAATGTTATGGAGAGACTGATAGAATGAAGTAAAGGAGAGTGTAGTAAAAAGGAAAGGAAAGAAATTTTAACTGAATTTAAATGATAATATTAGAATAAGAATCCTGGAAAATGTCAGAAAAGGTCAAGATATCCTTTAAAGGACAGAAAGTAGAATCCGTAGAGATAGGGACAGATCTTGCTTATAGATGGAACAATCGGGGAGAGAACGGAATTCACCGAAACAGAGGTAATGCATTAGCTCCATTTCTCTTTTTCAAAACGTTTTACGATGGAAAAATAAAATTAATTTTCCTTTTTCTCTTCTGCAAAACAAATCACGTTATCAAAAATCGCTCGGTTCCCAAAAAACAGTTTTAATTTAGATCGGTAACACCCTTACGAACTCTTGTAGATTATTTTGATACTTCACGAAACATATTGCTAACGGATTCACAAAATAATTCAAAATAAAGTACAAATGTCCATGGGAACATTTTCTTTAAAAAAATCAAGGTAGATAAAGCGAATGTTCATAAACCAAAGTATACCTGTACTTTGCTTTATGAACATTCACATTACCCAACTTATTTTTTAAAAAATTTTTGTGAAATGTTTAAGCAATAAAGTATATCTGTACTGTAATGCTCAAGAATTTCACAAAAAATGTATAAGAAATCATATCTCTCCCCTGCAAAAACAAATCACGTCATCGAAACTCGCTCGGCTACCATTAACAGTTTAAATTTTGTTCAGTTCACCACCATTGGCGTTGCTTTTTCCAGTAAAAATAAGAATAAAGAACAATGTATTTTCGGAGGAAATTGAGATTGTCTTCATTACTTTTTCCATGTGTTACGCGTCACGTTTCTAAATTTGTTAATCAGCTGTCGATGTAAATAGAATCAGCATTTATCCTATAGCGTTATGAAAAGGCTGAAAGCGCTAAGCAGACGAGGGACTAGTAAAAAAAAAAAAGATCTTCCAAAGTCAAACTTATTAACAAAATTTAATTTTAACCGATACCATTAAAATAAAAAAACCTGGAGGAGTGTGAATATAAAAATTAAAGAATGCTTCGAAAGAACAGAAAGTAGAATCTAGAAAGGAAGAAATTAAGCCGACGGTATTTGAGCAAGTGAGAAAAAGAAAGCTTTCAGAGGAAGAGTTAGGATGAGGATGAGAAATGTGTGAATAAGGAAGCAAATAGAAGATTTACTGTATAAGGGTGTATAACCAATGCATCTTCCCGATAGTCACTTATGGAGCTGAAATATGGAACCTAACCAAGAAACAGACCCGAAAATTGAGAACCATGCAACGTGCACATGAAAGAATAATGCTGGGCCTCACATGGAGAGACCACATGACAGCACAGTACATCCGGGAAAGACAAGACTTAGGGACATCATAGAATCCATTAAAAATCTCAAATGGCAGTGGGCTGGCCATGTTGCAAGAGTGGCAGACTATCGATGGACATCGCGACTCACAACATGGATCCCCCGAGACCACATACGCAACCGAGGCCGACAAATTGTTAGATGGAGAGACGAACTAGACAAGTTCAGGAAATACTGGCTCCGTGACGCCCATGACAGGGAAGTGTGGCAAATCCTGGGGAAGGTCTATGTCCAACGACGGACGCAAAAAGACTGATGATGATGATGATGATGATGATGACGACGACGACGACGACGAATGCTTGGTAAGCCACGGTTCAATCCCCTGCCGAGTCACATCAAAGACATTCAGAGGCTAAGCATAGCCAAATCAAAATATATACAACAGTTCTCGTAGGATCATTGAGGTAAAGTAACGTCGAGATTTGTCATTTCCATTGGTAAATATAAACTACCATAAGCAGAACCACTCTTCAAACGGCCTCATGAGCGGGAAGTAAAGCCGTCAATGTGAGTATAAGACGGGAACAATGATACATAAATAGATACATACAAACTGAAGAATGGGAAGAATAAAAATTCTTACTCCCAGTGTTGTATGTGCCGAAAAAAGTGAAGGCGCTCAGATCTACCAGCTGTTATTAGTGCAAAGATCCTGTTAGCGAAATAAATCTCTACAAAAGGATAACAAGGAAATGCTGTTCCTCCTTCCAAACTACACAACTGCCAAAAGCTGATTATTCCTATGCAAACCTTCCATAAGTGGAAATAGCTTTATAGCCGAGAAGCAATTAGGAAAATATTTTATTGTTCTTGAACCCCCAAATGGTGATTGTGGTATGTTAAGCTGAGTCGTAGTAGGTTGAAGTAAGTACAAGGGACTAGAGTATAGAAGAGACAGGTAGTTCGCTTTCTCTATATGGTGAATTGGAGGCTGAGTAAATATCAAATACTTTCAATTGTCTTTTTTCCCATCCGGGGAAAAAGACAACGTTAGGACGTTTTTTTTTTTTATTCCCATAAGGTTGTCTCCCCTTTATAACATCGCCGTACTTTCTTCCTGGGATTTTCCCCAGACGCCTTTTTTTCAGCCAACAATTTTTGTACGAGACTGTTAGTGTTAGAATTTATATGGGAAAGCCATACGCGTGATATTTTGATAAGAGCACAGGTGCTACACACTGATCCGAAGTCGAGGACCGTTAAGCGACACTGATCCTAGACACTGTGCACAGATTCTGATTCTAGATAGGAGTGCTGATATGTACAAAGATAAACCCGTCATTTTTTACGTGTACTGTATAATAATGATAATAATAATAATAATAATAATAATAATAATAATAATAATAATGATAATGATAATAATAATAATAATAATAATAATAATGATAATAATAATAATAATAATAATGATAATAATGATAATAATAATAATAATAATAATAATAATAATAATAATAATAATTCAAGACTTAGAAGATTTAAGGGAGACGTATGATCCCCAAGGTTGTTAATTTCACCCAGACGAAGCTTAGTGCTAATTTTTAGGCCTGAATTTAGGAGGGGATGGTCATACCACCAAATAGATATATCTGTGCAGCAGAATGGCTTATCCACGTAAGGTCGTACCATGGGTTGTAAGAACTGGTGGAACTCTGAGAATGCCACTGAGCTCATTGCCCTCAACGAACCCACCAAGGTCTGGTGCTACCTTAAAAGAACCAAAAAGAGCTGGTGGGGCTCTTCGGTTATTTCTGAACCACATCGGTCTTAACCAACCCACCAAGGTCTGGCGCTACCTCAAAGAACCAAAAACCCCTATCATGACAGTACAACCAAACCATTTTACCGCAAAAAACGGGGCACAAATTCAAGATTTGTGTGTCGTAACCGGCAGGTGTTCCCTTGTTAGCCACCAGGAGGGACCCGGTCGTCATCCTGTGACTGCTGGCCAAAACTCCGGCTCGTGTACCCTTAATGGCCTTCAGGAGGGACACAGTCGTCACATAGCTACTGTTGGCCAAGACTCATATACCACTAACGACACCTAGGGAAGGCGCGGTCCTCTCGGAGTGACTGCTATAAAAAACAAGAGAAAGAGATGGACAAGGGAGGAGAATAGGCTAGTTATGTATTGTTACTTTAAAAGCAAGCCTTCAGTGCGATCTTATAGGGAGCGTATGCTCCAAATATGGAGGGAAAAATCTGATGTGGAAGTATCGAACCAACGCCTTGCTGACCAAGTAAAGCAAATTCAAAAGAAGAAATGGCTGTCTGAGACTGAACTACTAGAGATTCGCATTAATGTAGAGAGAGGTTCAGGTGACACATCTGAAGAATGCCCCCCCAGCACAATTAGTACCAATAACAAAACTAGAATAACTCCCCATGAGACCCCCACAGTAAGCTATGTATCAGTGGGTGACGACGAGGCACCAACGGAAGAAGAGAACACCAAAATACAAGCTTTGAAAGAGATCATGCGAGGAGAGAAAACAACACTCCCCTCCCTAAGAGACAAAGACAGAAAGAAAGTCGGAGAAGTGACCGAGCAGGTCAACTGCCTCTTACAGCACATAGAAACAAACACCCTCCTAGAACTTAACAACCTAATTTATGCAGGGGCGAAAATGGTAGCACAAAGCTTTACAACACAAGATAGGAGCCCGAGCAATAATAGGGAAGGGAAACCCAACTGGGAGAGAAGGTTACAAAGGCAGATCTCCCAACTACAGAGAGATGAAGTACTGCTTAGAAATACACCACACACAGACAGACCACGAGTAAGACTTTATAACAAATACAAGGTAACGCAAAAAGGCATTGCAACTGTAGTCGAAGAGTTACACCAGAAAAGACTAGCCAAAGAGGCAAGACTTAAAAGATACAGACTAAGAACGGCCCAATACACACAAAACCGCACATTCCAAAACAATGAGAAAAAGTTTTACCGAGATTTAAATGGGGAAAGAAGGCAGGACATGAAACCAGATGCCACAGAGGCCAAGAACTATTGGAATAGCATATGGGGGCACCCAAAAAGACATAACGTAACACCGCAATGGTTAGGAAACATGAGAAAAGAACTAGGAGATATAGACAAGGGAGAACCAATAGTACTGAATGAAACCACATTGAAACATACTCTTAGGAAAGTAGCCAACTGGAAAGCACCGGGTCCCGACGGGATCCATGGGTATTGGTTCAAAAAATTTACCACGTTACACGGCAGACTCACTCACCTACTCCAAAATTGTCTGAATGAAGGCAAAGCACCAGAATGGATGACTAAAGGCAGAACCACCCTCATCCAAAAAGACCCGGGAAAGGGGAACATAGCAAGCAACTATAGACCAATCACTTGCCTACCACTTATGTGGAAAATCCTGACCGGGCAAATAGCAGAGAGAATATACATGTCAATGGATAGAAGGGGGCTACTACCAGAAGAACAGAAAGGGTGTAGGATAGGAACCAAAGGGGCAAACGATTTACTCTACATAGACCAGATGATCTTAAAAGAAGTAAGGAAAAGGAGAAAGAATATCGCAATGGGATGGATAGATTACAAAAAGGCATACGATATGATTCCACATAGCTGGATACTCGAATGCCTTAGAATGTTCAAAATTAGCGAACCGGTGGTTAAATTCATTGGTAATTCAATGGAAGACTGGAAAGTAGATTTGACAGCTGCAGGGGACAAACTAGCCGAGGTAGGGATAAAAAGGGGGATCTTCCAAGGGGACTCGTTGTCCCCACTGTTATTTGTTCTAACAATGATACCGCTTAACAGAATCCTGAAAAACAGCAAAGGATACCACTTCTCTAAAACAAAAGGAAAGGTCAACCACTTAATGTACATGGACGATATTAAATTGTTTGCGAAAAACAGGGGAGAGCTTGAGACTCTGTTCAACGAAGTAAGGGAATATAGTGAGGACATAGGAATGGAGTTTGGGATAGAAAAATGCGCAATAATGGTGATGCATAAAGGAAGGCTTTCAATGACTGAGGGAATTGAACTTCCGGACAACAACAAGATTAGGGCATTGACTGCACAAGACCGATACAAGTACCTAGGTGTCCTTGAATGTGACACGATAAAACGGGAAGAGATGAAGGAGAAAATTAAGAGGGAATACCTTAGAAGGATAAGGAAAATATTAGAAACCAAATTAAATAGCAGAAATCTAATAAAAGGAATGAACACCTGGGCTGTGTCAGTAGTTAGGTATACAGGACCATTCCTAGGATGGACAAAGGAAGAGCTCCAATCAATGGATAGGCGAACAAGGAAACTTATGACGATGCATAAAGCATTACACCCTAGGGATGATACAGATAGACTATACGTTAAGAGAAAAGAAGGTGGTAGGGGGCTCATCAGCATAGAAGATTGTGTCCAGAGAGCTAAAGTAGTCTTAGATAAATATGTGCAAACAAATAGTGAAGAAATCATAAAGAGCGCGAGGGATAGTGCAACAAACAAAGTAGAAAGCAATGGAACGGTACAGCAAACTAGAAAAGAAAAGTGGGAAGGGAAAAAATTGTACGGCGAGTTTAAAAGACAGATAAAAGATATAGCAGACGAGAAATCATGGACGTGGTTACGAAAGGGAAACCTTAAGAGAGAAACAGAATCGCTCATCATGGCAGCCCAAAACAAAAGCATAAGGACAAACTACATAAAAGCTAAAATCGACAGAACACAGGCAAACAGCAAATGCCGCATGTGCGGTGAAAGAGATGAGACAGTAAACCACATAACTAGTGAATGTAGTCAACTCGCCCAGAAGGAGTATAAGCATAGACACGATAGAGTAGCAACGATGATACACTGGGAACTAAGTAAACAAATGGGATTCAACCATGGGGAAAAGTGGTATCAGCACAAGCCAGAGGCAGTTTTGGAGAATGACAACCACAAACTACTGTGGGACTTTGACATCCAAACTGACCACCTCATCCAGGCAAGAAGGCCGGACTTAGTAATAGTAGACAAAAAAAAGAAGGCCTGCCAAATAGTAGACGTGGCTGTGCCTGCAGACCATAGAGTAAAAAAGAAGGAGGCTGAAAAAAGGGAAAAATACCAGGACCTAGCAAGGGAGTTAAAGAAAATGTGGAACATGAAAACCAGGGTAGTACCAGTCATAGTGGGAGCACTAGGAACTGTCCCCAGAACGCTGAGGGAGAGACTGGAGGAGATCGGGATTAGGGGGAGGATAGAGACCGTACAGACCACAGCACTACTGGGAACTGCACGGGTACTGAGGAAGGTGCTAGAGATATAAGTACTGCAACGAATTGTAGCTCTGTCATGATATGCGAAAGAGGGAGGAGACGTTAGCTGAAGACCTGAGGAGACTTATTGTCACTCAGCCCTCAGCGATAACCACTGGGCAACCGGTGTGAAACTATAAATCGCAGAATTACTGCGACCTGCTAGTACTAGGAGAGGAGGGCTGGAGACTTGAGGAGACTTGCTGTCACTCAAACTCCAGCGGTTACCACCAGGCAACTGGTGTGAGATTCCAAATAATAATGATAATAATAATAATAATAATGATAATAATAATAATAATAATAATGATAATAATAATAATAATAATGATAATAATAATAATAATGATAATAATAATAATAATAATGATAATAATAATAATAATGATAATAATAATAATAATAATAATGATAATAATGATGATAATAATAATGATAGTAATAATAATAATGATAATGATAATAATAATAATGATA
This sequence comes from Thysanoteuthis rhombus, assembly GCA_963457665.1. NCBI lineage: Eukaryota > Metazoa > Mollusca > Cephalopoda > Oegopsida > Thysanoteuthidae > Thysanoteuthis > Thysanoteuthis major. Next base: position 3,414,074 of record OY735239.1, on the reverse strand, counting down.
ATAATAATAATAATGATAATAATAATAATAATGATAATAATAATGATAATAATAATAGATATGCGAAAGAGAGAGGAGACGTTAGCTGAAGACCTGGGGAGACTTATTGTCACTCAGCCTTCAGCGATAACCACTGGGCAACCGGTGTGAAACTGTAAATCGCAGAATTACTGCAATCTATGAGTACTAGGAGAGGAGGGCTGGAGAATTGAGGAGACTTGCTGTCACTCAAACTCCAGCGGTTACCACCAGGCAACTGGTGTGAGATTCCAAATAATAATAATAATAATAATAATAATAATAATAATAATAATAATAATAATAATAATAATAATGATGATGATAATAATAATGATAATAATGAAATTAGAAAAAAACTTGCTAATGGTGTTGGAATACTAACTACTGCTGTAAACTGTGGGAAGAGGAGGGCTGGAGACTTGAAGAGCTGTGACCATCAGAGAATAGCTGATCATAGAAGCCGAAAACAAATGCATCAGGACAAGTTATATAAAAAAAAATCGACAGAACACAGTCTAGCAGCAGGTGCCACCTATGTGGGGAAAGAAACGAGACCGTAAACCACATAACTAGTGAATGTAGTCAACTAGCAACTGGAGAATTAAAACTACAAATTACTTTGGGACTTTGGCATCCAAACGGATCATCCCATCCAAGCGAGAAGACTGAACCTAGTGATCATGGATAAAAGGAAAAAAACCTACCAAATAATTGACCTGTCCATACCTGTAGACCACAGAGTAAAGAGGAAGGAGAGTGAAAAACGGGAAAAATACTAGGACTTAGCAAGAGAATTGAGGATGATGTGAAATATGGA
>OY735239.1:3360736-3410736 GCA_963457665.1 Thysanoteuthis rhombus | reverse complement strand
AAATTCCACAGTAGAGGCATCAGAAGAAAAATAAATGGCTATCCGAGACAGATCTGCAAAAAGTCCACAAAAAGGACGTGTCTTACCTGCAAGGGGACCCCAGCACAACTAACCCAATGAAGAAAGAAGTAAACATAGATTCAATCAGAAGTGAAGAAACGTGATTGAAATACATAACAAATTCAAAAGAGGAAAAAGAAACTAAGAAATAAACTCTTAAAGAAATGATGTAAGAAGAGAGGATGCTGCTGTAATCCCTTTAAAGCATTAATTGGGAAAAATAAAAAAATCGAGTGAACATTTCCACAGCATCTTCCAGCATGTTGAAATTAACAACAGAATGGAACCCAACATCCTGATCATCGCTGATACAGAGAAGGTAAGATAAATCCTTTCTACACAATGAACAGCACCGACCAACAGAAACGATAGACCTGTCCAGGTAGTAAGATTTTTTTTTTAAATCTTTCAACCCCAGAGATATAGGGCAGCCTTGGCGTAGGTGGTCATGTCCCTTTTAATCAAAAAAGGACTCCACAAACTGAGGGACAACATCGTATTCAATAAAACCTCGCTGAAAAATACTTTCCAAAGAAAATATAAGCCAACTGGAAAGCGTCAGGTCCTGATGATATCCACGGATATTGGTTAAAGGAAATCATAATACGCCATGACAAACAGATCTATCCACGCTAAAGCCGCCTAGGTTAATAAGTGGTTCTAAACTGGATGACCAAAGACAGAATGATATCCACCCAAAACGACACTGAAAAAGGGAATTAGAGAAGCAACTATAGACCAATCACACTTTTACGAAAAATGAGGAGAAAACTGATGGGCACATAGCAAACAGGATATAGATTTCCATGGGAAGAAGAGAATGTAGGAAAGGAACTGGTAAATCAACCAGATAATTCTAACTGAAGAAAGTGAAGAAAAGTGTTATTGTATCAATTGACTATAAAGCATGGACAAGCTTCTCATATTACTGGATACTCGAATATCTCAGTAGCGACCAGCTGGCCAGATCCCTAGTCAATTCTATGATTAACCAGAAAGCGAACTTGATAGCTTAAGGAGACAACATGATAGAAGTAAGTATGGAAAGGGGAACCATTTTTCTAACCATGACATTAATTAATAGAATGTCAATAATTATTTCATCACTTCTCCAAACATAAGGAAAGGTCAACCACCTCTTGTACACGGACGTTATAAAACTTCTTGCAAACAAAAGGGAAGTGCTCGAAATGCTGTTTAACAAAGTAAAAGAATACACCAATGACATTGCAATGGAATTCGGAATAGAAATATGCGTGCTAATGGTAATGCACAAGAAAAGTCAACAACAAGAGCAAAAAAAGTATTTGTAACGATAACGTTGAGGTAGTTTGGAGTTTGGGTGGAGAAAAACAGAGAGTATCAGCAATGAAAGAATAATGCTAGGCCTCACATGGAGAGACCACAAGACAGCACAGTACATCCGGGAAAGACAAGAGTTAGAGACATCATAGAATCCATAAAAAATCTCAAATGGCGGTGGGCTGGCCATGTTGCAAGAATGGCAGAAGATCAATGGACATCACGACTCACAACATGGATTCCCCGAGACCACATGCGCAACTGAGGCCGGCAAAATGTTAGATGGAGAGACGAGCTAGACAAGTTCAGGAAGTACTGGCTCCGTGACGCCCATGATAGAGAAGTATGGCAAATCCTGGGGAAGGTCTATTTCCAACGACGGACGCTAAAAGACTGATGATGATGATTATGAAAGTAACCGAATCAAGGACAAAATACTGATGTCATAAACAAGTCAGATGGAAGGGTCGATTCACGCAACAGACACATATATTGGGCAGCAGATTTGTATTGTATTATATTATGCGACCAACATAAATCATGCGACTGACAACTTCACAGAAAATGACCAACCTTTCATTTGCCTAAAGTTTTATTTAACTTCTTTACTTTTCCGTCATTATGTTTCTGGCCTCACTATTCTATAAACGTTTGCCTTGCACAATATTTTCTCGGCTTTTCTCTTCTTCACTCTTCAATTGTTGTATTCCTTTAAATTCAATCAGACAGAACACCATTATTTATGTCTTCTCTTTCGTTCTCTCATTCTTATTCTCGACAAAACAAAACATTTTTGTCCATTTTGACTCACCTCTCTCTCTCTCTCTCTGTCCGTCTCTCTGTCTCTCTACCTCACTATCTTTCTAGCAACAGTACTGTCCGATAGAATTAAATTGTAATTATACAAACTTCAAAAGATGACTTAGTCTGTTGTGGATATTTGTTCTACGGTGAATATTCTCCGTGCACTTTTTTCTTTCTTTTGTCACCCGTATACGTTTTCACGGGTGCAAATTGGTACATTTACCACACATTGATATAAATAAGTACGGGTTATCAAATGTGACCTGATGAAACAGGAAGAAATGAAATAAGAAATAAAAGGTGGATAAGAAAAATATACCATAAACTTGGCTAAATAGCAGAAATTTGATAAGAGTAATGAACATTGGCAGTATCAATAGCAAGATACATAGGTCAATTTCTTTCATTGGACAAAAGATGAACAGCAATCGATGGACCAACGAAAGGAACTTGTGAAGAAGCACAAGGCTTCATAACCCAGAGATTGCAGAGATGAACTGTTCCTGGAGAGGAAGGAATACAGCAGAGGAATCATTGGGATAGAAGACTGTGCCCCAAAGGCTAGGAAACAGGATGTTTTGAATGAGTGTAGAATCCAATATGCACCTAATATTCTGTATATATTAGTAGTTTGAATACGGTTTCGAGATGAAACTACTCTGACAGTACTGTTTGTGTATTCTTGCACACCCATATATATATATATATATATATATATATATAGCTCTTCCATAGGAATAGAGCACTCTGGTGGATGAGGAGTTTCTGTGATAAATGAATATATCGCTTGAATTCAGCCTTACTGACCACCCAGTTCTGTAGTAGAGGTAGGATCTGATGTGAGGGTTCCAATTCTGCCTCGCAGTACTGGATGGGTTAAAAGTCTATAGTCTGTGAAACATCGAAACAGCTGTCTGTGGATGACACAATAATATATATATATATATATATATATATATATATGTGTGTGTGTGTGTGTGTGTGTGTGTGTGTGTGTGTTTGTGTGTATGTGTGTGTGTGTGCATGAGTTTGTGAACAATAGGGAATGAGACAGTCCCAGGAGTATAGTTATATGGAGACTTTATTTGGTAATTAACAAATTCCTAGATTTATCAATTGATATGCTACACCTGTCTCGTGGGGAGTATCCAAACCTCAGTAGCATGCACGTACTTCTCAGTGGTTAAAAGGTTTCTCAGGAAATCAAATTTAGCATGAAATGATTTGCTTCGGAAACAAAAATGGGAATCAAGAAAGAGGATTCCTTTTTGGTCATTATGGTGAGTCAAGACCGTATTCGACCCATGAAAATATCTGTGTTTTTATGCTTGGATAACCTGTTGAAAGTAGTAGCAGCAGTTATAGGTATTTTATTGGCTGTGCTGTTCAGAAGGAGCATTGGTTGTCGTGGATATCAAGGAGCTGGATAGTACTTTAGTATTAGACTGTGTTGAGGATGAGGCTATCTCTGGTATTAGTCCAGATGGAGGGGTAAAAGTGTCCTTGTTATGTATGATCAAATATCTTTTTGGAAATGTATGTTCTGTATGGAGTCGTACAAATGAAATACCATGGATTAATTTCTATAGGTAGGGATCGATTTGACTGTGTGATAAATATATCTATAAACACACAAGGGCTGTCCAAAAAAATTCGAACTTTCGAAACAGTGCTTAGATGAGAAGTCTTGTGTGCTTGCTACTGCTATGGGGTATAGCAGCGACCTTTTGTTGAAAAATCTTTCTCATGACACTTTCTTTAGTATCTGAGCAACACATGCTAGAAATGGAGTATGCATGGAGCGTTTCGGTGATCCTTGGAATTTTACAGATTGTTGTCTCTTTGTAAACTCAATGCACAGCCAGGCAACATACTTCTGCTCATCGGAGCCCTCTTCCGAAAGTTCAGTTCCCTTTTGGGACAGTCCGTAGTCCGTTTTGTGTGACTGTGTGTATATGATTGCAGATATATACACATATGAATATATGTGAGGTTGAGCATGCGTGTGTGTATGTGTAACGTTAACTGTGAATTTATATCTACTTTGTTATAAAAAAATATTGTTATTCACCCATTCGTATCTTCTTCTGCGCATATTTGTATGTGCTATATGCTAGTTAATACACTCACCATACACAGATAAATGCATAGATACACACGGACATAAAAATAATTATTCATGCACACTCAAGTACGTCAATATGACTAATAATCTCCATCAAATTATGTGAACGAGAGCTAGATTCCCCATGAAGGCAATAACATTCAAACAATTCATATATATATATATATAATGGTATCCATATATATATATATATATATATATATATATATATATATATATATATATATAATGGTATCCATATATATATATATATATATATATATATATATATATATATATATATAATGGTATCCATATATATATATATATATATATATATATATATATATATATATATATATATATATATAATGGTATCCATATATATATATATATATATATATATATATATATATATATATATATAATGGTATCCATATATATATATATATATATATATATATATATATATGATGTTTTCCATCAATATATATATATATATATATATATATATATATATATATATATGATGTTTTCCATCAATATATGTATGCATATGCGTGTATTTGTATGAATATGCATATATATGTATATTTGAGTCCTCTTTATTTATGTATGCAAAGCCGAATGTCTATGATGTATCTAGTACTATGTAAATGTTTGCAGAAAGGAGTGGCGTATAGTTTCCATACTTATGCTATTTTGCTTCTTTCAATTTCCAAGTCTCGTTGTAGAGGAATCGAGATGGTAATCTACATGAATTATTTATTTTTCTTTTCATACGAAATCAGTTGAATCTGTTTAAGTTTTGAAGGAAGTAAAAAAAGAGACAAAAACGGTTTCGCTGTGAGCAATGGACTTTTCAGCCTCAGGGAGAATCATCTCCATGCCTGAAACGAAAAGTGAGTTTTGAGAGAAGGGAAAAAAATATCATAAATAAAGAAAGAATGCAAAGACAAAATTAATATTACTACCTGATAATGGAGTGGGCAGAAATAGCCAAAAAGTATCAGTGGCTGATAAGGCGAGTGCGATTAATTTCATTTAAAAGAGGTAATCGTCCACTGATTGGAAATTGATAAGCTATCGAGTGTTTCGTGCAGAAATTGGCGTTTTTTTTTTTAATTTTCTAACATTCTTTTTGGCCTAGAGAAGATAACTCCATTGTCTGATTTTTCTCTCAGTGTCCATCTGTTTTCTTTTCTTTTATTTCATTTTATTCATTTATTTATTTTTCTTTTGCAAAATTTGGTTTGTTTTTCCTTTCTTCTTTAAAAATTTTTACTTCCTTCTCCCGTACTTCGATTATTTCTTATTTGTTTCATAGCACTATTTCGTTTTCACTTTTTTTTTCATTCAAATCAAATATATATATATATATATATATATGTGTGTGTGTGTGTGTGTGTGTGTGTGTGTGTGTGTGTGCACGCGCGCACGCGTGTGTGTGAGTGTGTGTAATACTTTACTTCCGTTAATGGGTCCGCCAAGCCGTATAATTGGACCTGCATTGAAAAAGTAAAGTGTTTTTTTTGTTGTTGTTTTTCCTGTGATTCTTTTATATTTTCTCGTTTTGATACTTGCGTTCGATCAATTCTCAAGTTTCATGGATAGTTATAAAACTACCGTGGAGCTATTTCAGAAAGTTATGGCTCGTCATATTTGTTGGATCTTCACTATGTTAATGAGACGTCAATGGATGAACTTCTTTACTGGGCGACCGTCATGTTCACAATGACCGAGTCAGCAATTTTTCAGGCCTTGTGCAGATTTATTTAACAAAAGATCGAATCACCAAGGTCATTCAGCTTCGTATCAGGACAACTGCCCCGGAACGATTGCCCCAGTAGGACAATGGTTGCCAAAGTAGGACAACTGCCCCCTGGATATCAGTCGCCATCTCCGACGAATAGCAATCATCATTTGGACAATTTCGGTATGAGTGTGATCATTCACAATGCTACTACCAGTGGTTCTAGAACCCTTACAGCTTCACTACTTTTCAGATTTGTCTCCCTTTAACTTCTGACTCTTCTCTATTGTAAGGGAAGAGTATTCCAGATCGTATACGGGATTAAGGTAGATAACGGCAATCTAAAAAGAAGATTTTTCAAACTTTTGGAGAAGGTGGGGAAAGAAACTAAACTTAGTGTATGAGTGCATGATTGAGTGCCTGAGGAAGTTTTTTTATTGGTGGGGACAAAGCACTAATGGCCTTGGTTAGCGATTGTGGACTCATGACACAGGTGTCAGCAGTAGCACCCCCACGGGGGTTTTGGTAAGGTGCAGAGTGGAGAGTGAGATTTTAGATTTTATTCCAGTATCATAATTTTCATAAGTATTTCAAGCTATATTTTATTAAAATCTCAATCTTATAGATATTAGGACTATATGCCTCTTATCTGTGACCATTTACCGGAAATTAAAAGACAAGTACAAATATTAATGACATGTCAATGACAGAACAGTTTGAAAGATTAAAATTTCGGCACTCCAGGCTAAAAAGTTCGACATCATTACCCTAGGTAGTCTATTTCTCCGTTTAAATCAAATGGCTGGATACTTTTAGGACACACATTGAATATATATGAAGTTTGTATTGCATACGACAAAAAACCAACGCAGTCTCGTGCCAATATTAAAGCCGTCTTCCGTATCTTATTGCAAATTAAAACACTTTTCTTTACTCGAACTTCTCTTCAAGTTTCCTATTGAAATCTCGTTTTCTTTCCACATGAGGGCTTCCTTATCCAGAAAGTTCATAAGCGACTCTGTATTGAGTTCATCAAATACATTCCCAATTCTTTTTTTTTTATTATTTATCACGTTTGTTTGGGGAAGATGAGGGATGGGTAATTCTTATGAGAAGATCAAATTTTATTAATTCTACGGATGATGGCATTCGCTAACTTCTTTTTTTCGTGGATGACTTTCATTCCATGATTTTTACTGAAGAACGTCATATTACATTTCACGTCTGATACCTCATTTTAACGTTCCTTATTTCCGACTTTATTTTCATTCTTTTTCGCTTTTCAAACTTAATTTTGTCATTTCACGCCGTTGGCCATGATTTTTTTTTTGTTGTCTTTTCTTTCCTTTCGTCTTGATGTACGTTATTGTCTCCAATTCACGTCGTACGACGTGTTAGTAGTCATCTGGGGCAAATAGAAAAGTTTTATTTGGTTTCTGCATATTAAACTTCTTGTTGCGTTTTTTTTCTCTTCTTTTTTTTTCATTGTTATCGGCTTCATATATTTATTATCTTTTTAATCCATATCATTTTCGTCTATTTTTCTTGCTACAGTTATTTTTTTCATTTACAATAATAATCTTTATATTCATTTATTTATTATTATTATTATTATCATTATTATTATTATTATCAGTAGTAGTAGTAGTAGTAGTTGTTGTTGTTGTTGTTGTTGTTACTGGAACACTGCAATCATAATGCTTCTATATGAAAAAAGGAACCCGAAAGACCTCAACAACCACAGACCTATAAGACTACACAACTGCATCTACGAACTTTTCACAAATATCATCACCAACCGGATCACTAAAACAATAGATGAAAACCAATCATGGGAACAAGCTGTCTTTAGAAGAAACTACTCAACTATGTATCATCTCCATTCAATAAATCGTCGGGAAGAAAAACAGCAGAATACTTGCTGTAGTATTTGTAGACTTCAAGTGAAGCTTCGACTATGTGGAGATTCGTATAGTCCTGAAGACCATTACTCTACAACGTGTGGACCCTGTATACGTCTGAGTACTACAACATATATACAGTCCCAGCAGCTCCTTTATCAAGCTGCATAAAGACTTTGAGCCCTTCCATCTCCAAAAACGGTGACCCTACCTCGAAATGATGATCAGAAACTTAAACCGGTAGAATAAAAGAAACAAAATAAATGGCTAATATCTGATTTACAGACGACATCGCCCTTTTTGCAGTGAACCAACACAACATCATAGCTATGTTAGATTGACTGAATGAAGAAAGCAAGAAAGTTAGCCTATACGTGAACTTCAGCAAAACAAAAGTCATGTGCAACAATCCCGTCAGAAATAACACAACGATCAAAATCGAAGACGAAAAACTGGATAAAGTAGACCATCTACCAAGGACAACGAATCACTATAAAACCCTCAAAAGAACAAAAAAATCAAACGAAGAATCTCTCTAAGATGGAAAGTCTTCGGTGGATCAAGGTCGATTTTTAAAGGCAAAAAGTTCCCAGTAATCCTTAAAAGGAAGGTATATCACAAATACATCTTGCAGATACTCACCAATTGGAGCTTAAGCAAGGAACCTAACCAAGAGACAAACTCACAAACTGAGAATCATGCAACATGCACATGAGAGAATCATACTCAACCTCACGGGGAGAGATCACAAGACAGCGCAGTATATCAAGGAGGAAACAGATGTCAAATAGCAATGGGTTGGGTATGTTGCAAGAATGGCAGACAACAAATGGACATCAAAATTCACACCGTGGATCCTCAGAGGTCACATGCGCAACTGAGGCCGACGGAATACAAGATGGAGAAGCAAACTAGATAATTCCAGAAAGAACTGGTTCCGCAACGTCCATGATAGAATAGAGTGGCGAATCTTGGAGAAAGTGTATGTCCGACGACGGACGGTAAAAGACCGATGATGATGAAGATGAATGGATATTGTTCTAATAACACCGTTACACATTATTCGGTAAAATGTTAAAACTACCTAATTCATTAAAGAACCTAACTCATCATTTAATATTCCGGTTGTGTTTGTATTATTCTCCGCCGTGTTTAGCCTTCGTAATGTTTTCCGATGTTATTGTTATTCAACCCCTTTTCCTTATCTCTCGTCATATTTAGTTCTAATGTTTCTTATAATCACTTTTATGAATATTTTTGTAAGCATACCCCCACACGCAAGAATTAGGGCAAAACAGTGTTATTCGGACAAAACCCGAATAACTTTTGGATTGAACCAAAACTGTTGCCCATCCCCTGGACCAAAAGAGTCCGTGTACGTCGATAAATGTGATGATAATATTTCCAGATCAAGGGAGTGTGTTTCAAAGCAATGGTCCCTATCTGTTGGCAGACTGCGAGGAAACGATGGTGGTACTGAACGATAAAATGTAAACATTCATTACTTTGGATTTTGATATCAAATTCATCAGAAAAACCTTTCCAGAAATATTTGTACGTTTATTAAACACTTATTAGCACTGGGCTCAAATTTTTGAAAAAGCCCGACTGATAAACGGCTACAAATTTAGCGATAGCAAGGGTAACCGCTCACTGTTGACATCCATTTTATGAATTTAGCTTCCATCGATATTTTTTGTTATTAATTTTTTTCCACTATGACCCTTGAAAACAGATCTTAATATGTTGTAGCTTAGGCATAGAATATTTGTTCGTCCAATTATTTATGTACGCCTTGATCATCATCTGAAATCGACATGCTATTCCTTTCCGAATGCCCAATGTCTTAGTTACAACTTATCAAAGCTGATTAAGTTTCGGACTTGAGAGAAACAACAAACTGATCTTTAATTGATTCAATGAAAGTTAGCGGTCAGCGTTTTTTTAGCGGTTATCTTTGCTTCCACTACATTTTTAGCGGTTATCTCTGCTTCCACTTCATTTTTAGCAGTTATCTCTGCTTCCACTACATTTTTAGCAGTTATCTTTGCTTCCACTACATTTTTAGCAGTTATCTCTGCTCCCACTACATCTTTAGCAGTTATCTCAGCTTCCACTATTTTTTTAGCAGTTATATCTGCTTCCACTACATTTTTAGCAGTTATATCTGCTTCCACTACATTTTTAGCAGTTATATCTGCTTCCACTATTTTTTTAGCAGTTATATCTGCTTCCACTACATTTTTAGCAGTTATATCTGCTTCCACTACATTTTTAGCAGTTATATCTGCTTCCACTACATTTTTAGCAGTTATATCTGCTTCCACTATATTTTTAGCGGTTATCTTTGCTTCCACTTTATTTTTTGCAGTTATCTTTGCTTCCACTTTATTTTTTGCAGTTATCTTTGCTTCCACTTCATTTGTAGCGGTTATCTTTGCTTCCACTATATTTTTAGCGGTTTGGCACTTATATGTACCCATCTCAGCTTTTAAGTGAGTTATTGTTGAACTCTCACCAAAATTGTCATGTAAGATAATTTTCGTACGAAAGTACAGCTTTGAAGTATTAAGTTTATTTCCCTTCGTGTTGCCAATCTAGATACTTTATATCTAACTTCAGATAATCTTACTGGTAAAAAAACAAGTAGAATGTTTATAAAAACTGTAAAAAATGTCTATAATTCGTACTTCTTCATTAGATTTCTCTGATCAAAATAATTTTCAACTCGACACTGTATTGCTTTGTGTGCTGTTCAATATCTCTGGCGGATGTTAACTCCATACAATGGCCAGTTGTCGAGTAACAGCGGTGCACGCAAATGCATATACACGTGCACATGGATTTCATAAATCGTAGTTATATGTTTGGAAATCTCAGTTCAGGAGCGAATCGAAAAATTTAGAATTTGACTTTTTTTTTTCGCATGAAATTAGATATTGGATTTGAATTCTTTTTTTCTGAATCTCTATAGCAAACAAGAAAATTTGTAAGGATAAACATACAAATAATTTTCATTTATTCTATCATCATTTGTACTGAGTAAATCTTATTCAAGATTTATCGCTTTATTCTCTGCACTATTAGAAATATCGTTGAAAATCGATATGTTTACATAGAATGTTTCATTTATGATTCAGTTTCTATTCTTCTGTATTTTTTTCTGTGCTCCAATTATGTCCAGGCCCAAGATTTTCGGATTGAATTGGTGCAAATGTATCCATTGTGTTAATTGTTGGGTATTTTCAAAAATCCTGAAGAGTCTCGTGAAAAAAAAAAAAAAGTTTTTGAAAGTGACATTAGCAATATCGCCTCCACCACAATCGTTACCACCACGACCATCCCCACCGTACAATTTGGTACACTAATAGCCAAAAGCGTTCCAAGAAAATTTGGATATTGCACCGTCATGGATTTCCAATGATAAGTTGCTCGTGGCAGCCTTTTTTCCAAATAGCTTCTAGCGACGACTGTTCTCAGCCTGTGTACTCGAATGAAGATTTTTTGCTCTTGTGCAACCTAAGACAATCCTTTTTTTAAGACGTAGGAGATAAAATTAGACTGGCAATCATCAAAATCCTCACCATCACCAGCACCACTACCACCACTACCATCCGTCACCATCACCATCATCACAACCACAAACATCATCATCATCATTATCATCATCACGACCACGACAACCACCTCTCATCATCTCCATCATCACCAGCATCACTCTAACCAGTTTCAACACCACCACTATCATTACCATTATCATCATCCTCAGTCCCACCATTACCCTAACGCCATCACCATCATCAAAATCAACCACAACAACAACACTAACACAATCATCATCATTACAAATGTTATCAATGATCATAAAATTGATAGATACTTATAATTAAAATAATTGAAATAATCAACTAAAATAATGTTTGGATGTATCTAAGGGATTCGAGGCTTATCTCGCAGGCCCTTAGCTTTATCATCGAAGTCAAATATTCCATAGAGTTAAAATTAAAATTATGATCAAGTCAACTCTAAATGGTCACAGTAAGGTTAAGTATTTATTTATGAACCAGCTGCCAAAAGAAAAAAAAACTGAGTACTAAACAAACACTGAAAACTCAAATAAATAAAATGGCTGATATACGCTACATACTGTAAAATCACAATGGCTCAATATCCGTTGGGAGGTGAACGAATTCCATTATAAGTGTATCAATTAATATACTTTCATCACAAAGTGTACCACTGGCTTGAAATTTCCAAAGCAGTCCCACTAATGAGCTTAAAATGAAAATAAGTACAAAATCGATGTGACTGGCTTTGAAAGGTTATCCAAAGAGATTAATACAGTCCATCTGCATATTTAGCAAATACTTACATATCATTCATATGCATTAGCTTTAATAATGTGTGTTCTTATGTTGTTGTTCTAGGAGACCATTAATATGGATTCAGTGTCTCTATTCAAATGTACTCATTGTAAACATGACCGTGTCTTCTCGTCTGCAATTCCCTTTGTCTGTCCCTCGAGATGCCTTTGGAGTTAAACACTGTCAACCAAATCTGTCAACTGAAACAGTTAACCGAGACTGTCAACATCTCTCTGGCTGGATGGCTATTCAAGTATATATTACAAGTACGTGGTGCACCATGGAAACGATAGGGCTAAAAATCTAAACAGTTACGCATAAAATGTCTAAGAGGAAATGTCCACACGAGCTTTTTCTTTGGGGCAGGGGGATCAATAAAAGTCTATGTTGAACTGGTACTATACTTTGTGTCCAGCAGCATTCATGCTTGCCTGGTGGAATTTTGGACCTTTTTTTTCTTGAGTGATTACTGCACCCCAAAAGATGAAAGATGTAAGTTATCTATTGATCAACCCCTTTTCTGATTTTTTTAATTGATCACCCTAATAAGTGCATGATGCCAGAAAATGTTGGTCGCACGAGGGTTTCTATTGAGTGATTAACCAGACCTGTTGTTTTACATTTCGATTCTAGATAGGATTTGAACATGTAGATGAATAGTACATGCATAATTTAGAACCAGTCCTTAGGGAAAGGGAAAGCGAAATTCTATGGGATTTCCAATTTCAAACTTATTATCCAAACCAGGTCAATAGGCCTGATCGACTTATTGTAAGCAACAATAATATTTATCAGATATTGGATGTTGACAAACTCCAGCGGATCACAATGTGAAAAATGAATGGAAGCGAAAAATTTGAAAATATTTGGACATCGAGAGAGAACTGAGAGAGAAAAACTGTGTAATATAAATATAACAATTGTATTCATCAATACTGGTGCACTTGAAACAGTCCCTTAGATGCTTGCAAAGAGACTAGACGAATACAGTTGTTCGTTGATCAAAGTTTCTAGCCACTCATGTTTATTTTGGGACTTTTCTGAACTCTCTTACTTCTTTCGTTCCTTATACAATCGACGGACTCATTTTTATGGTCACATTTGAGATAATTAATTTTCTCCTCTTATCGGATAATCTTGGACTTATTATTCTGATTGTTATTTTCATCACCATTCCAAATTTGTTTTTTTTTTCTAGGGGTCAAATAGAATTCAGTCTCTTTAGCACTTCAGTTTAATTCTTAATGCCAACTGTAACTCACAACCGTCTGCCATATTTCCAGCTTGTTAAAGTAATAGCAATGTCATAGGAGAGCACGAATGTAGCTAGGCACGAAATAATAAGGGACCAATTTAGGGTAAACAAACCTTGAAAATTCAACATCCAACTAAATACTTATTTATAGCGAGAATTTTCAAAAGCTAACTTGCTAAAAAAAACCTGTTTTTAGGTCCCTTTATTATCCATAGAAATTTGTTGCTATAACTTGACCTGTTCTTGAGTTTTCCCCACACGGGTTGTCATTCCTTGAATTATATAAGTACTCGCTTCAATAATGCAGGTATTGGTGTCTTAGAAAGCAAACAGCGTTATAGCCAAGCTGCACTATCAAGTTGCCAATTTAACTATTTTAGAGGCATATCTAGCCATTTCAGAGAGTTATTCTGCGAAACAGCGCTCTAACGAACACTGCTATAATAATGGAAGCCTGAAGCAATATTCTCCATAAGATCCTCAAAAGAAGAGGAAATCAAGCGAAGAATCACTCTAAGATGGTAAGCCTTTGGCAGAGCAAGCTCAATATTCAAAAACCAGACGATCCCAATAATCCTATACAGAAGAGTGTACAACCAATGCATTTTCCCAATAGCCACTTATGGTACTGACATATGGAACCTAATCAAGGGACAAACCCGCAAACTGAGAAGTATGCAACGTGTGCATGAGAGAATCATGCTCAAACTCACATGGAGAGATCATAAGACAGCGTACAATATCTGGAAGAAAACAGGAGTCCAAGATATCGAATAATCTATTAAAAAACTTAAATGGCAATGGGCGGGCCATGTTGCAAGAATGGCAGACAACCGATGGACATTCATGGATCCCCAGAGATCACATGGAAAACCGAGGCCGACAGAATACAAGATGGAGATTTGAACTAGACAAATTTAGAAAATACTGGCTCCGTGACGCCCATGATCGAGAATCGTGGAGGATCTTTGGGAACGTCTATGTCTAGCAACGGACAACAAAACACTAATGATGAGGATCATGATGATGATGATGATGATGATGATTAGGATGCGAATTATGATGATGATGATGATGATGAAGCAAGATCGTCAGCATCCCCAACTATGTTTTAGTTCCAATTTTCTCGATTCTTATTTGTTCCAGTCTAACCAGAAGAGAAGAAAAAAAAAAGAAGAATTGGACAAAAAGCAAAATCTGACCCTCCTTTACATTCAACCCACATTTTTCCCCTGACACACTTCAAATCATTCTTCTTCATTGTCTATTTCATTCTTTATTTTGACAAGGGGGTCGTTTGGATCACGTATTAAGCTGGCTCCAGTTAAGCCGATATCGACATCTCAAAAAAAAAAAAAAAAAATCTGGAGCCCCGACCCGCTGTGCGTCTTCCTTTATATAATCTTCGCTTGTTTTTTCTATACTTCTTTTGCAATTTATTATTTTCCTTTCCTTTTCTGGTATTCTGTCACTTGCACTAGTAAGCCTTCTTGCGAGAATTCCACGTCACTGAATAAATAATTCGGAAAGTTGTGTTCCCGATATATGAAGAGACATTTTCACGGAATTGTAGGTCAGGTGGAAAATTCCCAAACGGTTCTTTTCCGAATAACCACCCAATATATATATATATATATATATATATATATATATATATATATATATATATATATATATATGACTCAAAATACGCATTGCTCCTGTATATACGTGTTTGTGTACTCAAAATGTGGAAATTACGTATGTAAATATGTGCATACATATGCGTATGTGTATACATATGCATTTGTGAATTCTAGAAGAGTTTGAATCGGCCTTATCCAAATCACCGACCCACATATATATAAATATATGGTTCACCAGCATTTTTGCACAATACAATTCTGCACTGACAATTCTGTGCACTACAATTCAGCGTAGGGACAATCCTGTGCAAAGGCCACCGAAAATATACAATAGAGCCATTTGTTGCAAAAAGAAAATAAATGTATTTCTTGAAGTGGTATTGTCAGATTGTTTCCCATAATCAGTAGCTAATTTGTTTATCGCTGGATGAATTTGAAAACGATTTATAGGGTTCGAACGATCTATCACAATGACTAGATTACTATTCGAGGTTGAAGATACTAAAGTTTATTGACACTTTGAAGTTGTTAACTGTCTTTTGGATGAATGAGTTAAATAGAAAAAAACTGTTGCAGTGAGAATATTTTTTATAGAAAATAAATTTTCGCCGGTACTCTAGCAAAAGATTTTCTGTTGTCTGTCGGTTCCATCATTCATGAATATACCATTTTTTCACAGACTTGAAAACTGGCATCAGTAACCTGCTGAAGATATTTTATTCTATTGATATTCGGACCATCCTCATCTTGGTTGTTTTTCATACAACGTTTCGGCTGTTGCACTCTACGGCCTTCGTCAGGTATCATTGTATGAAAAACAACCAAGATGAAGATGGTCCGAATATCCATAGAAATAATAATAATACCTCATCTCAAAAATTCTGAGATATACTGCTGAAGATATGTTTGTTCTTGAAAGAAAAAACGCGCTCTTAGACCTTTTGTGTGCCTCTTTTTGACGGGTATTAGTTATTGGTAACACCTAGATTCTCCAGAGTCTAGATGTTTATTTATTTCGGATGTTTTCCCGAGAATAACACCAGTGATGTCACAATTATAATTCATTCCGACCATAATTATTCTCCGATGGAATTTGTTTTACAAAACTTGAAATTTTGACGCTGTAGTTGATCAATTATCGACTGTGGTTGCGAGTTAACTTATCACTTTAATGTTAAATTTGTTTGGAAAGAGAAGAGGAAACAATTTATTACAAGAATTCAAATTATTTTTTGAGTCGGGTAGATAGGTTACTCCTCCCCAAAGCATTAACTAGCTTTTTCTTTATTACTGAATGAGTTAGAAAACAATTATGGAGTCAGAACGATTTATTGCAAAAAATTTATTTTTCAAGGGTTTGCAGGCATTACTGTTTATTGGCAAGATTTCCATGGTCGTTAACTAAATTCTTTATTACTGAATAAGTTTGAAAACAATTGTGGACATTAAATGATTTATCGAAATAACACGATTGCATAACAACTCGAAAAAAAGACAGTATTGTCCTACAGATATGTTATACAATTATCAGAAGCTTAGTTTTCGAGCTGAGATGCTAACCTCTGGGTCTGAAGTGAAGGTTTCGATCCAACATCATGGTACTGTATTGGATAATAGATAGTCTAGAGCCACACAGAAGAGTCGCAGCACAAGGAAACAGCTGTCTGTGGATGACACAATTATGTAATTATTATAACTGACGCTCTTTCATCCAGGGTTGAGGACTCTTTGAGAGAGGTAACTTATAATTGCACCATCCACAAACTGCTGTTACGTTGTATTACAACTCTTCAGTGTGGCTATAGACTATCCAGTACCACGAGGTTGAATCGAAACCTTAGCTTCAGACTTGGAGGCTGGTATCTTCCCTCTACTCCACGGACTGGACGGTCAGCAAGGTTGAATTTAAGCAATATATTTATTCATCACATATATTCCTTATCCACCAGAATTCTCCATTTCATGTTGGAAGAGTATTGCATATATATATATATATATATATATATATATATATATATATATATATATATATATATATATATATATATATATATATATATATATATATATATATATATATATATATATATATATATATATATATATATATATATATATATATATATACTGAATTTCCTGCGCAGAACACAAGATCGAACGTTCATGACGATATATCCACAAGTTTTCAATGGATCACAAATAAAAGTTTGTGGACAGGAGAACAATATTTTAGGGAATAGAATATCGATATAAGTTCTGTTTGTCTTCCTCTTGCAATTGAAGTATTTAGATGGGCATATATAACGAACAACTTTCACACAAAAGGATGGTTGCAATATCTTTTCTGGTAATTGTCTTAAATAAGTTTGTAACACTAAGATACCCAAGTAACTCCAGCAAAGTTGCAGATTAAATGTATGATCAGTTTCAAGTTATAAATATCGAAAGAATATTTAATCTTTCTTTGTTGTTAATTGGAATACCAACTCTAACACTAATCCTAACTGTTTCTGTAACAATGACCTTAACCTTAAGTTTAATCCTAGTCATAGATGAGGTAGAATAGGTTTATAAACTAAAATGTAAATTTCTGGAATGCATTGGTAATTTCTAAGCGTTTCTTCAGTAGTTTTGTATTTTTCAAAATTTGAACGCCTTGAGCTTATGAACCTATTCCGAATGGGTACTGTACCCCTGCCACGGTTGTATCTGATTATTTCGTGTTATCGTTTCAATGTCTCTGTTATTCATTTTTTATACTATCATCATTATTTTTGTTCAAATATTTTTTTAAGTCTTTATTTACTAGTTCTTTGGCTAAATAGATAGCCAGGGAGATACGAACAGGGTGACAGACAGACATTGGATGATGCAGACAGACATAGGCCGGTACAGACAGAATGAGAGATACGGACATATTGATCAAAAGTATGTGTGGAGAGAGAGAGAGAGAAAGATTGAGTGAGGAATTGAAAAAATCGCATGACGGGTCGAGATGGAGAGTTAGGGAAAACTGACTGACTTAATGAGATTGAGGGAAAGAGAGATTGATATATAAGGTAATTGGTATAGATAGATAGATAGATAGATAGATAGATAGATAGATAGATAAAGCCTAAACAACCAAGCAATATAAAACATAATTGAACAAGGTAATCTTACAAAGTATGCGGATCGATAATGGATATTTAACGATATATGACGAACAATAATTATGATTGATTCTCAAGAGTATTTCGTACAATTGAACACATTCTCCTCATGTTGTTTGATCTTAGACGGAACGCTCAGATACTTTGATCCGAGGCAGACGTGCTGATCCATACATAAATAATCACGTCATTTGTGTGGTTGCGCACACGCGTATGTATAATTTGCATGGCCTTTATAGATTCACGAAAGTGTAACATGAAATGTCCTCCTCTCGGCAATATCCCACTAGAAGACTTCAACTTTAATGTAGATTTACTATTGATTTTCAAGTGACAGACTACCTGGAAATGTCGCAACGACAATATTTCAGCATTGCAAATTGAATATTATTTATAACATGAGAATAATATCTTATTACAGCTGCATCTATCAGGATTGATTAATGTCGGCCGAGAAACATTAACGTAACTGTCTAATTGTATGGAAACAAATTATTGGCTACGGGCGGCGAAATCGACGTCAGATTGGGGAACTGCTTTTATGTCCGGACCATTTTCGCGCCAAAACTAAGCGCATGCTCCTGGAAATAGAACGTGGATTAAAATGGCGGGTAATATTTCTTGACGTTTCCAGGAAAATTTTATTATCCGTGTCAATGGACTAGTATTGTGATATTAAGAACCGTCAACCAAAACTGTCAACATAAGCTTCTTTCAGTTTTCAAGATAATCTGGCTGACTGACTGGCTGGATGGCTGGCTGGCTGGCTGGATACATATGATTTTCATGTATTGACCACACCAATGGTGACGGAGCAGGAGATTTTAGCATTTACTCCATATGTCTCAATATTTCTTCTCTCTAAATTGCCCCCTGAATAGATTTTTCGACAAGATCCAATTTATAACGTAAATGTATGTTAAATTAGTACCTTTGTTTTAGCCAGCTGCGTTGTCACTTTTAAATATTTTTTTTCACTTTTTAGCAATCTTATAAAGGGCGAGAGTTATGACTTATTCGCTAAATGTCTGTTTTCAATTTTTTCAATTGATCACCCCAAACAAGGCAAACTTACCAAAATATGTTGGTTAAGAGATATTTTCTATTGAGTGACTACCCAGGCTTGTTCTTGTTGTTGTTTCTGTTGCAGATGCTAATTTTATTCCTTCTGGAATTCGCTTCAATTTTGGATCTGCTACGGTTTCCAGTCACGGCTTTATGAATTTGGTAAAAGGTTGTCATTATTTTGTCTGACTAATATGTATTGATTTTTTTACCTAATTTTCCTATATAAATACATCCATCAATTCACTAACCCCCGAACACATACACATCTCTCTTTCTCATTTACCCAGGGGGATTTATTATGGACATACATTTGCTGTTTGCGGTGGGTCCCAACCAACCATAAACTATTCGTAGACATCCAACATAATCTGTCCTAATCTGCAAGAATACTCCGAGTTGTCTGCTTTTGATGAATGCATGTTTTGATTCTGGACCGTTAAAGCAATGTTGTACAAATTATTCTAACTAAATATAATCGGAAATAAAGGAATATTGAATAATAAAAAGAATATTAACTAGTCCGGTTTCAGACTGTACAGAACATCTTTAACGTGTTAAGAGCACCAATAAAAGTATACTTGTATTTCAGTTTACTGCTATCCCCCCCCTCTCTCTCTCTCTCTCTCTCTCTCTGTCACTGTCTCTTTGTCTATGTCTCTGTCTGTCTCTCTTTCTATACATATATATATATATAAAGAGGATTATGGTTCAAAAAGAGTTTCTACAAGAGATGCCACAGTCATAATTATTTGGTGGGATAATATATCCATTTCATTATGAGAAAATCCTAAAGAGCAGAGAAGACAGCGGATGAATATGACGAAATTTGAGTATAAAGCAGTTATTCGAACTTCTGATTTACCAGCTGGCTGTTGAGGTCAAAATTGGCTACCTATCGGTCGCTGGTTCGATTTCTGCAGCGGCCCTATTTTTCTTGATTTGTCCATTCTATTATATGTTGTAAAGACCAAATGATACATTACCTGTATGATGATGGAAGTCTCTTTTTTCAAATAGAGTTTCAAAGCAATACAACGCGTCTATAATTATATCTGTTGGATCATGTATCCATTTCTTAATAATATGATTATCTGTGTTGAGAAACAAACATAGCAGGTATACACAGTGTGATAATGAGTGATCATTCAAAATAGTAATTTTCAAAGGGTAATATTGCACGATTATATATATATGTATAAATATGTGTGTGTGTGTGTGTGCATGTGTGTGTGCGTGTGTGTGCGCGTGCGTGGAGAGAGAGAGAGAAAGACAGAGTGAAATTTGCCACTGTTACTATTTTATAAGGGTATTAGATTATAATTACTGACTTCAACCCGCGTTAGGGGGTTCACATTTGGGTCTTTTGCACCAAACAAAACGGAGTGTATTTACTAATACATATATGTTAATGATGAGTTAAACTCTTTACAAAACCCCTCAATATTTTTTAATTTTTTTGATTTTCTCCAAAGGAGATCACCGAGACCCTGTCTTCCGTAAGACTACGGAAAAAAGCCGAAATGAAACTATGTATTAGAGAAGAGTTGAACATTTCATCATCGTCAGCCTTTTGACGTCTGTCGCTGGACACAGACCTTCCCCAAGATTCGCCAGGACTCTTTTACAAGGGGCTTCACGTTGTCAGTACTCTCTGAATTCGACTAGCTAATCACACCATCTACCTTACTGAGTGTAACGATTTTGCATCTGACTGTGAGGATTAACGTTGTGTTAATGATATCCAGCGGTTATAAGGTATTCTTGCAACATACCTAGCCCATTGCTGTTTAAGTTTCTTAATGGTTTCTATAATATCTCAGACTCTTAGCTAGAAAGGAAGGCATAAGATGGAGCAAAATATCAACCTATTGCCACCTTTAGAACAGCAAACGCAGTAAGGCAAGACCTGGCTCGATTAGAAGGAATGAGAGAGACCAGTTCGGTGATTAGACATTGATGAAGATGGGACATACCTTTGTCCATCAGTGGACATAGTATTCTTTGTTGAAAGTCTTTTTGAAACAGAGATAATTTACTATCCTGCATTGTAGAGAGAGAACATTGACTGTAATACCATTCCGCAAGCAAAATACCTGTCTCGGTTATTTCGTCCATTTAAACACTTCTCATTAAAAGCATTTCTATTTACACGATTTTGTCAAGTTCTGGCGATCATTCTTTTGTCTTTTGTTATTTTTTTCTATCAAATCCCCATGGCAGTACTCAAACGACATGTTTAATCTACTTCTCGACATGCGCAATCGAGTTTTCATACGCCAACGCTCAAACGTCAACACCCATACAACGTGTTTAATCTAGTTTCCAACAGGTAGGTGCAAAAAAAAAAATCTCATATTATCTCTCATTCGACCGACAACGTAGCAGCCTCCGTTTTCCTCTGTAACAAATATTGGAGTTGTTATCTTTTGAATATAACACAAGAATTGACACGTTACACGTCAAAATCAAGCAAAATTTATATTAATTTGACATGCTAATATTCAATACCTTTTCAATAAACGGATATGCTCCTCGTTGACAAACATTCGGTGAGCTCATACCTCTTCTAATGTCAGTGTCATTAAGATTAATAGTGCATGGATTTGTTTATCCCGTAGTCTGTTTTTTATCGTTCCAAGAAATTTCATTAAAAATCATTGAAGACTTTTGGAGATATCGTGTTGATAGACACGAAATTTTAGCGATATAATGATTTTGACGTATATACGACATAGGCAAAGTAACTGTGCATGGATCCACTCAAGTTTTTAATCAGTTTCAGGTAGTTTACTGTTCACCCTCTCACAAAACCCTACAAAAAAAATCATTAAAAACTATCGGAGATATCGTGTGGACTGATATTAGCGTATACATAAATATATGGAAGAAAAAAAACGGAAAAATAATTAACAATTGTAAAAAAAAACTCGTAGATCGACTTGAAAATTAAACCGACCCTTTCCAACCTGATTACTCGCCCTTCCACAAAATTTCATTGAAATACATTCCGTATTTTCGGAATTATTGAGTGACATAAAGACAGAAGGGAAAACGTGACCGAATACATATACTTCTATAACATCGTTGACAGTGGTAAACAATATTTCTCTGGAAGCAAAGTGATAACTTTTCTCGATTTAATTTTTTAGGCGTGTGCAAAATTTTCTGATTAAAAACCGCTTTTCCAGCTGTGTATCCAATCTCCAGCTAAAAAGAAAAACAACATGGAGAACTATTGCACAAACATGATTTATGTAGCGTTGTGAACTATTATTATTAATGCATATTCACTAGTATTTTATAATCTTTGTTTAGGCTACAGCAATGAGTAAATAGAGTTGATCAGAAACGAATAGTATCATATAGGAGCTGCGACTAATTTATTTATATTTTGGGGTGCACAAAGTTCGATTGGGGACCCAAGTAAAAAGGAGGACAAACATCGAAATATCTAAGAGTTAGCCTGTACATTATGTTTGAGAATCACAACGTTTTATCAAATATATGGGAGAAAACAGACGAACAAGAAATCTTCCCCAATCTCCTAGCAACATAATTTTCTATGGTTTTTATACTTACACCATTTGTTGCAGCCTTATTGTCTCGATAAATTATCAAAAAAAGCATTGTCAACAATTATTATTGATTTTTAACATATATTTTCTTTTGTTCTAATTTCAGTTACTTTTCATTGCAATTACCAAGGCTCTATATATGCAATGCTCTTCCAGCTTAAGAATAGAGCATTCTGGTGGATGGAGAATTATCTGAGAATAAATATATTGCTTAAATTCAACCTTACTGACTGTCCGGTTCGACGTAGGGTAAAGATAAGATGCCAGCCTCTGAGTCTGAAGCGAAGTTCTCGATCTTACCTTGTAGTACTGGATGGGATAATGGATAGTCTATAGCCACACTGAAGAGTTGTAATACAACGAAACAGTTGTCAGTTGATGAAGCAATTATTAGATTATTAATATATATATATACATATATATATATATATATATATATATATATGTATATATATATATATATATATATACATATACATATATATATATATATATATATATATGTATATATATATATATATATGTATATATGTATATACATATATATGGCAGAGTTGTCTTCTTTTCTTGAATCGTAATTCAAAAAGAGAAGACAACACTGCCACTTATCTCTCTCTCCCTCTCTTTCTCTCTCTCTCTCTCTCTCTCTCTCTATATATATATATATATATATATTAAGAGCACCTAGTTGGACTCGAACTCACATCTTTCTTGCTTGTGGGGGTAGTTATATGTACAAGTCTCTCTAACTAAAAAACCTGCACCTGCCGTGGGCTGAGGAACGAGTCTATAATTTGAGCATACAGTACATTTTCCCGGATCTCTTGGCACCATATTTGTCACTATTTTGCATTAGTACAATCAGTATCAGGGATGACTGACTTCTCATACCATCTGCTTCACACCATAAATCCGATTAATAGGTTATCGAACCCCACATTCGAACATACCCTTCAATTTCTCATAATATCTTTGAACTAGTACAATTAGTTGCAGCAATCGTTTGCCTTAAGGGCGAACAAATTCGTTACTAAGATACTGTTGGCCAAGACACAATCTCATGCTCCCCTATTGGCAACCAGGAGAGACACAACCATCACCGAGCGGCAGTTAGCCAATGCAAGAAGAGAAAATTGACGAAAGGGGTCGACAAACTAACAATATATCATTACTTCAAAGGCAAACCGTTTTGGGTTGTAGAGAACGCATGCTCAAAATATGGAAGGAAATATCCAGCGATGAGGCATCCAGTCAGTGCCTGGCTGATCAAGTAAAACACTCTCCGGAAAACAAATGGTTCTTAGAGATAGAATTACAGCAAATCTTTGATAAAATAGAATAAGGATAAAAGCAGCTTAGCTAAGGAAGAACCATTCAACACAACCAAATAATGAACGATGAAACTGAAACAAAGTCTCCCTATCATTGTTCGGACTATCCTCAACTTGGTTGTTTTCCATACAACGTTTCGACCGTTATACTCTACATCCTTCATCAGGTATCACCTGGTAGGTGTGGGGAAGTAACATGGACACATGGCGTTGTGGTTAGAAAATCGGGCAGAATTAGTGCAAGTGATCTAATGTTTCTAGGTTCAATCCCCGTGTTAGAATCAATAATTCAAAAATACTACTACTGCTAAGAGGGGAGTGCGTTCCATATAACCCCGTAGGTTAAATAGAAGGTTCGGTTCGTTGCTTCCCCCACACCTACCAGATGATACCTAATGAAGGCCGTAGAGTAAAACCTCATCTCAAGAATTCTGAGAAACGCTAACTGAAACAAATTCGAACGAAAAGAAAAACTTTGACCAAAGGCATAAACCAAAAAGGGATGTTGGCAACCCTGACAGAATGAAAAAAAGCCGAGATATTAACTCTGAAAGTGGCAGAGTTGTCTACTCTTCTTGAATCGTCATTCAACAAGAGAAGACAACTCTGTCATTTTTCAGGGGCAGAGACGCGAAATACTAAAAGAATCACCTGAACATATCAACTACCCCCAACAGTATATTGAAACTTGCTGGCACAAAAATCGTAACGGACCTTTTTACATAACAGAGAGAAAACCTCGAAAAACAGGAACGAACTGCCAACCTGGGGAATAAGATTAGAAAAATAGATCTCCCAACTATAGATATATGAGGGACTACCGAAAAATGCACCATACATGAACAGACCACGCGCAAGGCTATCGGATAAATACATGATAAGACAAAAAGGTCTGCCCTGGCACTAAAAACGACAAACCAAAGGAGCAAGACTAAGATAAATAGAACCATTCCTTGGATGGACAGAGTAAATGCTCCAATCAATGGACCAACAAACAAGAAAGAGTGTGACAATGCACAAGGCCTTACGCCCCAGATATGACACAAATAGACTGTAAGACTGTGAAAAGGGAAGAAGGCAAACAGAGAACTCATCAGCAAAGGAGACTGGTTCCGAAGGGATACAACTGGTTTTGAAAAGTATGTTCAACCACCATGAAGACATCATTAAAAGAAACGCCTGAAGCAGTGCATTGAACAACAATAAACAAGGAGCAAACGAAGGAGCAGCACAGCAAAAGAAAAACTGGAACAGAAAGAAAAATATACGGAAAATTCAAAAGACGGATACATTATGTTACAGACAAGAGATCATGGACATGACTACGCAAAGGAAACCAAAAGAGAGAGACAGAATCGCTCATCGTGGCAGCCCAAAGTAAAACTATACCATGGCAAAAATGGTCAATAACCAAACTAACAACAAATGCCGCCTATGCCGAGAAAGGGGTGAAAGTGTAAACCTCATAAATAGTGAATGTAGTCATCTAATAAAAAAAGAACATAAAAACAGACATGACAGGGTAGCTATGGTGATACACTGGGAATTGATCAAACGAACGAAATTTAACCTTGTCGATAAGTGGAATCAGCATAGGAAAATGAAAGCCATTAATTAGTCTGAGACTTTGACATCCAAACTGACCACCCTATCCAAGCGAGAAGACTGTACCTGGTAACTGCGGACAAGAAAAGGAGAACCTGACAAATGATAAATGTGTCTGTGCCTGCATATCACAGGAAAACTAGTGAAATACCAGGGGTTGGCGATGGAGCTGAAGAGGGTGTGGAAAATGAAAGTCAAGGTGGTACCAGTAATAGTGGGTGCACTCGGAACCGTACCAAATACACAGAAAATGAGATTGGAGAAACTGCAGATAAGAGGAACGATTGAGATGATTCAGACCACAGCATACTAAGGATTGCACTAGAAATATGAGCTCTATGACACAAGCTGATAGCAATGGCCTGACAGCAAAGAAAACAGGCTTGATGAAGGTGGCATGAATTACAGTGCTGCTTCCACAGGTGAGGACGATATGAGAGAAGGGATTGAGGCTTGGGGAGACTTATTTTCACTCAGCCAACAGCAACCAAGAACGGGAAACTGAAAGGAAACTGTAATCAGCAGCAGTGTTTTGGAGAGTGAAAATGGAGAGGAAACCTACAGACTTGAGACTTAGTGTCACTCTGTTCCCAGCGTTAACCACTTGGCAACTGGTGTGAAAATGCGAGTAATAACACCACCAGCACTACTACAACTACTACTACAGCTACTACTACTACTACTACTACTACTACTACTAATAATAATAATAATAATAATAATAATAATAATAAGAAGAAGAAGAAGAAGAAGAAGAAGAAGAAGAAGAAGAAGTTGTCATGTAAAAAAAATCGTGGGTTGGCTCTTTGAAGCACTCTCCTTTCCAACCTTTCAATGCAGTGGTCCCAAACGTTCGGTCTGCGAATCCTTGCAGGTCAACAAGAATATTCAGTGGGTAAACCTTTCCAAAGCGTCGGGTCTATGCGTCTGTAGAGCTTGCAGTGAAGCATCTATATATTTGAGGGTGTGGGCGGAGACCTTGTCTCCTGGGGGTGGGGGGCTCTCCAACTATTGATGCAATTCGTTATCGAATAATATTCGTAGAAACTCACTATCACAGTCAATAATTTAACTCTCATGGAGTCAAATTGTGAAGTTATATATTTGAAAAAAAAATACAAAAAATAAATATGGTCAGCAAAAAGTCTATTTATCGCATCACTGACGTTTTCCGCTAGAAAACATTCAAAATAAAGTAAAAAAAAAAACATCTACATCCAACATAATCTAGATATTCTGTAATAAACCTGTCACAGTGTGAGCAAAAAAAAAATGTGAAGAAAATCTTCTTTTTTTTCTTTTTGTTTAATCAAAAATCTTTATAAAGGGTTTTACAGAGGACTGATACCAATTTTCAAATCTGTTGACAAAACGGTGTGGCCCTGAGTGCTGGAACACAGAAACCTACGCACATATAAAGAGAGATAGAACTCTTCGCCAACCTCGATTGCTACGTTTTTCCAATGATAATAAAGATAACAGTTATAATAACGGTCGATGACTTCTATATTATTGAACAGATCCATATTTTTTCACGCCCCTATTAGTACAATCCTGTATTTCTAAAACCCAGAATGCCTAAAAGGAATACACACCATTTCAATTATTCAATCTTTCCATTGGCAAACTATTTCCTGCCATCTTTCGCCGTTCTTCCAGCGGATTTGGCAAGAGTTCAGCTAATGTCATGGACGAAGACAATTTGGCTTCCACCCTTTCCCTGCCAAGTTTCAAGATCGTGAGCCATTATATAATGTATTATGCACGGTGGTAACTTCGACGTCTCAACTTGAGTTTGGCGTTTTTGGCCTTCGGCCTACTTCGGCAATTTCCGGTGGTGCCTGTCATTCACAGTGGTCTTTCCATAATTCTACTATCTTTTGAGATCGTGCCTTCGAACTCCCCCAGCGAAATTTAAATTGTCACTTAAAAGTTAAGGACGTGCTGACCACTGGGGCTATCTATTAATCTATCTATCCGTCTATCTATCGATCTATCGATCTATTAGTTCGTTATATTTCTATGAATCTAAATCTCCGACATATTCGTGTATCTCTATTCGTTCGTGATCTATCTATCTATTATGATGATCTGAATCAATGCCGTTGCGTGCATCTAACGCAACCGGTCCGAATCTATTTCAATCGATTCGTATTTGCACCCACTGGCCTGAAACTCAGAGTCACCGCTAAGCACTGAATTTTCTATGTACACCTATCGATATATGTTCAATCCTAGATATCAAGCATGTTAATTCGACCCTCAAAAAAATAACAACACACACACACACACACTATGATAAATCGTCGAACAGAACTCGAACCTAAACTGTTAACATAAGTGTCTACAGTTTTCGAGTTGGTTTGGCTAGCCGGTAATCTACATTCTACATCAAGAGGGCTACAAGGCTGGAAATTTAAACTTTTAGATAATGCTTAAAAATAGGGGTTTTTTTCCCACTGAAATAGATTTTCATTGGGGGTCAATTTAAATTGCTATTTCATATTCAATTGTTCCCTTAGTTTATGTTCATTATCGTTCTTTTTGAAAATTTAGATGTTTCAGTGATCACTGCCTAGCAAAAGGTGACAGAAGTAACCTATTCATTTATCAATCCCTACTTTTATTCCAGACTGATCATCCCCAACGGTGCATACTGATGAAAGATATTGGTTATGTAATGGTTTCTATCAAGAAACAAACCAGACTTATATACATACATATATATATATATGTATATATACACACACACACACACACACATATACATATATATATATATATATATATATATATATATATATGTATATATGTATATATATATATATATATATATATATATATATATATATATATATATATGTATATATGTATATATATATGGAATCTTGATTTCTCTGTAAATATGTGAAAAAATATATTTTCGTGCGTGATACTTCAGTTATAAATTCCCGCGAGGAACATTAAGTCATAATATAATTATCGTTCGTCAAACATTGCACGCACATTTAAAACTTTTCTTGGAAAACGTATAACTGCTTCATTAAAATAATGGCAAAAAAATGAATTTAGATAGTATTAGCAAAAATCAATGACTTAACAATCGGTGCCATGAACTGGAAGAGCTTATCAAATTGGGCAAAATTTGATTTCAATGATAAAAATCGCCAAAAAGCAAACGAAACAGATTCATAAATAGACACACTTGTTATCCACACATCGAACGTTATGTTGGTCTTCAAATATATACAGAAACTCAAAACACAATCATGGAGATTACTTGGAAAACTATGAAATAGGTAGTACTAGATAGAAATACTTCAGACAAGTTTACACTTTGCTAGGAAGAGAAGAGAAGCTGAGAATGATATTCTCCAAAAAGACTGATTAAATCCTGAACAGAATTTATATCAAAATGCAGACTTGAAAAGAAAAACAAAATCAAGATATCAACTTCACTGACTGATAACAACAACAACAACGACGATATATTAAAAAGAATCCAAAATCTGAACAAAAGTAAAAACGCTAGATTCAAACCAAAAGCGTGATGTAATGATACAGGAAGGCTATGAATTGAAAGGAATAGAAAAAGAAATAAACACCATTCGCTTGAGAATTACAGAATGTAAGAAAAAGACCGTTGCCAAAAGTAAAAATCAAAATAATGTAAAATAATTGTCTATATATGAATATAATTTTTTTCCCCTGAAATAGCATTTACTAATTCTTTTGCCGTTTTGGAGATTTTGTGAATGAACAAACATGGAATTCGAATGTTGGTCATACAACCACTACATTATCACGTCGGTTTTTCAGCCACCAATTGGATCAAAGTGCTATACGTACTCATATTAATAAACTATACAACCAGTAAACTGCGACGAATACTCGGCAATAATTCACGATAAACAATTTGTACATAATCAAAGAAAATAAAACATATATATATATATATATATATATATATATTTATGCAATCAGAGTATTTGTGCATGATACCGTGTATCAGAAAGTTGGTCATCCCGGTTTCCTCTTTTTCTGGCTTATTGACTCTGATTGAAGTGTAGGATCTGCTCTTTTACATTGACCAAGGTGTAGAATCTGCACATTGACGGCCATCGGACCAAGTGGGTCAGCGAGTTTCTCAACCTGGGTGCGCTAGAGCAATGTCGTAGCCGATGGGGGGGTGTTAAGACCAGGCATCGGTAAGTGCAGTGAGACCCATGGGTTTGTTCCAAGACCTCAAATATTTACTCGGTTCAGGTGTGAGGGAGCATTTCGCCCCAAGGTGGTGCTGTCCCATTGCACTAAGAGGGATGGGTTGGACTTGTCTTGACGCCTTCATGACACTAGTTGCACGAGCAGGAACAGTTTTAATGGGTACTCCATCCCAAATCAAAAATGTGTGACACATCTTGTTCTCATGGGAGCGCAACTAGATAGGGTCTGTGGCTCTTTGCCTAAGATCGAACTGTAGTATCTGTACGCACCAGTCAAAATTATGGAGAGAGAGAGAAACAAACAGAATAGGTCATATGCTTCATTATATATATATATATATATATATATATATATATGTGTGTGTGTGTGTGTGTGTGTTTGGTATTCGTGTTCAATGTGATTTTATTTTTACTGATGCATACATATTAATTGATATTAACACACATGGATATTTATAGTTGGTAGGTATGGGAATTTTATGAGTTCATGAACCGATGACTGAGCTAATGAGAAATTTGAATGTTCATTTACCTGTGGTGTGGAGAAACGTTGTACTTGCTTGGAAAATCATCATTCAAAATTCAGGCGTTCGCAAGTGCCTGGTCGCCCATTTAAAGCCATTATCTTCAGCATCATACAAAATTATAGATAGATGGTCCGATGAATAGACTTGTGAATATGCGTACGTATAAGGAGATGGTTTGTTAAATTGAGTCTTAGATAAACATACGTATATTTACAGATTGGGTGAGAACTAACTGCACGGAGCCCTGGCCTTACGCCTTGCGACTTCTTTCTATGAAGTTCAGCCAAGGAGGAAGTGTATTGCCCGAAACCACAAACTTATATCAATCGGAGGAGCGTATTTGACATGTTATGAACAGCACATCACCTGGCAAAGTCTATCGAGGCTACTCCAAAACGCTTACTGAAATTGGTGCCAATAGGTAAATTCTACCATTGTATAATCTAGAGTAAAACTAGTTTTGTTTCAATCAACCAATAGAAATACGCTTATTACCTACCTGCAATAGGGAATTTCTTATCACCCACTCTGTAGAGAGTGGTAGGGGAAATGAATACTGATAGATTACGAGATAAAACAACATGGTTTATACTAAGACATGTGTGTGCTGGCAAACAGCAGTTTTGCCGTGAAGTTGTTGAGAGATATTATTCTTTCCATATTCTCAAATGTTTTTGTCTTTTTTTCTAATCCCTTTGCTCATATATTCTCGCTTGTCATTTCCCTCACCTCTGATTACAAAATACTGATAACAAAGGTGAACAACAATGTTTCTTTGGGCATGTGCTGTTTTCACATTATGTGCATTTCAGATGCCAGTTCTGGAAAACTAATCCGGTTTTATACATCACGTCTAGTTTTCATGGTAAGAAGGAAGATGTATTTCAGCAGTCTAAGGCATGTTCGTTCAAAGGTGCATGCTTAGGGGTGACCGGACTTTACGGCGCGCTAAACAGTCTATCATGATAGTCTCGCAAAAATTATTATCATTATTATTATAATTATTATCATTATTACTATTATTATTATTATCATTATTATTATTATATACATAAAATACAAGTGGAAATTAGACAATGATATGATTTGTTTTTAAAAAGTGATTTGATTGTAGAGTTCGAAAAGGGAAGAGACCTTTGTTGTAAAGAGGGTTTGGCTCGAGTCAAATAGGTAGATAGACGTTGCGATTATGCGGTTGCTTTGAATGTGTTGAACATTTCAAATTTTTGTTGAATTTTAGTTTAAATTTAAAATCTAATTTTAATTAAAATGTTGGTTGGCATTCATAAATTGCCGTAAAATGTTAGGAATGGGTGGGGAATTTCTTATCTCTATCCCCCCTCTATATCTTGTAATAAACACCTTTGTTCTCTTTCTTGCAATATATCATGAAATATAAACATCCTCTCTCACATTCTATATCTCATAAAAGGTAAACATTCTCTATCGTACAACGATAAGCATTATCTTATGTTAATTCCCTTGTAAAACGGTAAACATTCTTTTACCTTCGCTTTCTTGTGAAACTGTAATTTCTCTCTCATTCTCTCTTTTTCTCTTTCTATTCCTCAATCTCTTTCTTGCACTCTCTCGTAAAACCATAATCTCTTTCTATTTTCTCTTCCCCTCTAATCTGGAACCACACAATTTTTTAAAAAATAATTAGATATACGCATCACATCATAGGGGTGCCACTCAAATGGTTAAAAACGTGTTCATTTCAGAATAGATTTTTATTGTAAATCTATCACCCCACAGTTATAAATCTAGAACGGCCATATCAAGTTGAATATCAACTTCTTACAATGACCAGTTGTTGAGTTATCTCGGTGCATGAACTCCCACAAACACGCACACGTGCACACTCGCACGCGTGAACCGATTGATTATTCCCAAATTAGAGTCAGATAACCCCTATAAAGCACCCTACGAAGTCCAAGTATCAGATCTCAAATTCTTATCTTGTTCTACGTGGTATCGTCTTCGTATATCCTATACGTGATAACTTTCACTTTCTGGATTGAAAAGTTCTGACTGATACAGATCTTGAAACTATTTAACACTCGCTTATATTATATTGGCATACACAGGAACTAGAAAACAGAATGTGTCAGCAGCAAACAAACGAGACATGCCTGAACGAAACGGACTTGCAATTCGTTATCGACATCGGAAACAGATCTAAAAAAAAGAGTTGTACTGAAAAATTGATGAGAAACAAAAGTCCAATTTCGTTGACCAGTGTAATTTAATATAGACGAAGGCGGTAGTATATTCAATACGTTTTGAGTAAGCCATCGGCCATGTTTATACACTCTCGTAAAGACATCCACACGCACATAGGAGTACACACTCACATATATATATATATATATATATATATATATATATATATATATATATATATATATATATATAGTAAAGAGAAAGAGAAATACATGGATACGTTGTTAGATACGAGCAGATAAACAGAAAGACGGACAGCTAAACTGTCCTTTAACGATGAGTAAATGTTAGCCGTGGGGAACAGACCCCGACATCAGCTATGTCTTGACAACGCTCATATCACTGTGTTCTAATGATAATTGGCATTGACCAGTTTTAATCCAATCAGAAACCAGCATCTGGAGCTGAGCAAGTTCATCAGATCACCCAAGTAGCTGATTAAGTGCTCAAAGGACGACTCCTTCACATCAGTCTTACGATGAACCCCTGACATTTCACTCCGACTTCGAATGTCGAAGATTGCAATTATAGCAGCTGGGATCTTTCGTCAGTTGTGAAATCTCCGAGGCAGAAAGGACACTCGCTCGGCAAAGTACTCTTCGAATTCAGGTCCATAAAATATTAAGCCTGCGTTCAAATCCAGGCAGCTCTAGCATAATACATCATTATTTATAATTTTTAAAAAATGGTAGGTTAAAACTGTTTCTACAATAAAGTAAAAACCTTAAATCAAAGCTGCATTTCCCAATGACTGAACTATTCGATATATCATTTCAATTGGTTCGTTGAAGCCAAGTTTCTTAATCATCACCCCTTACTTGTTTTAATCCCCTAATTCTGTTACAATTTTCTTCCCTTCAACCGAAATGTTCCCATGGCAACCTGTCTCTTTGCGATCTGACCCCTGGATGACCCATACTTGAAAAAGTCAGTAACACATTCTCGACACAGTCATTACCGTCACTGATCCAGTCCACTGATACAAAACAGGATGGACTTAAAATGTTGTTTTTTTTAAAATCATGTTATTGATTTTTACATCTACTGCTCTATCTACTCCCCAAAAGTTTGTCGTTTACTCTGAAAATGAAGATTTCACATGTTCAACCGAGGTCAGCACAGTATTAGATGAAGAGACGAGCTTGGCAAATTCAGAAAGTACTGGCTCTTCGATGCCCATGATAGAGAAATGTGGCGAATCCTTGGGAAGGTATATGTCCAACGACAAACATTAAAAGACTGATGATGGTGATGATAATATATACATATATATGTGTGTGTGTGTGTGTGTGTGCATATATATATATATATATATATATATATATATATATATATATATATATATATATATAGGATCATTACATGGATTATATGGAAAATAGTGGCATTTAAATCCAGTTTATTACATTTATAATTTCCGTTCTATGTAATAAAAGATGACCATGGCTTTACTTCTCGGGTTCAGTCTGAATTTGTGCAAGTCCTCCCCAATATCAAGCACCTTTTTCAGTACCTTTCAAAGTCAAGCACTGTTGCTGACTGAATAGTCCCGATCCTGTTCGAATCTCTAATTCATCGATTCTCAGTTTCAATATTCAGAATGATTCCTTGCGCACCAATTATAAGAAGGGCCTTGACTTCCATGTTGCACGTCTTCCTTAGTTTCAAGGCGAAATCATGGAACTGTTATAATCGAACGCCCTGCATGCCATCTCTAATGTTCAAGCAACTTCTGATTTGCGGAAGACATCATCGTCTCAGAATCTTCATAATCAACAAATGATGCTGGACAAACTAAACGAAGGGAATAGGACAGTCGGCCTTCACACGAACTCTAGGACGTCAAATGTCATGTGCAATGAATATGTTGAAGACGACATCACAAAAATCGAAGTCGGAGACGCAGAACTGGAGAAAGTAGACCACTACATCTACTGAGGAGAACAAAGCTCCGTGAAAGCCTTAAAAAAAAGAAGAAATCAAGCAAAGAATCACAGTCGGTTTGCAAGCATTCGGTAGTGCTAAAAAAAAAAGGGTATACAACCTTTGTATCCCCCCGATAGTCACCGAGCGTAGGTATTCAACCTAACTAAAAGACTTACCCCTAAACTGAGAACCATGCAACGTGTACATGACAAAAATAGTGTTCATCCTCACATGGAGAGATCGTAAAACATCACAGTACATTAGAAGAAATGCAGTTTGAGACAGGAAAACACGAATGGCAATTGTATGGTCGAATTGTTAGAATGTCAGGTGATGACTCACGATATGGATACCCAGAGATTACATGTGAAACCGGGGCCAATAAAATAGAAGATGGGGGGACGGACTAGATAATTTCAGAAAGTACTGGCCCCTGAGCGCCTATGATAGATATGTCTGACGAGTTTGCCCAACAACAGACGCTAAAAAGGCTGCTGCTGCTGCTGCTGATGATGATGATGATGGTGATTGCTATCAAACAACAGACCAGGAACGAACATTTTGATCAACCTAATACGAATACTCTCCGCTTTTCAGGTATCTACTTTACGTCACTTTCTCATTCTCAAGATAAAAGTAGAAAAGCTAAAATAGGGTTTAGCGTTCGTTTTGCAGCGAGCCACTACAGGTACAGCACGCTCCCTTTTCCCCTCTCTCATATGCTATCCTAAGTCTCTTGCAACTCCCATAACCCCAACCCCGACGACTCAACATCGCAGCATAACTATTTTTGATGTCTTGGAACGGTCAAAATAATTTCCCATATAAATTTATGGTTATTGCTTCTTCTATTTACGCTATTTCGTCTTTCGGAAAGTTTTTTATAAAAAAAAATCTATACTTTTGGATTCTACGGAGACATATAGAAGTCAGTGAATCACAAAAACTGACCACTAACAACAATTCGTTACTCCAGACTATCCACGCAATTCAACTGTTTTGGAGCCATATCTAGCTATTTTAGAGGCAAATCTAGCAATTTTGGAGATATATTTGTATCTTTGGGTCCACAATCCATCCACTTAAACCATGCTATAACAAACCGTCTCGTAACAGGGTAGGCCTGTATTTGACTTCTGCAAGATGACCCAGCCTAGTGTTTCTGTCAGTGACATCGATGTGTAATTAGTAATCAAGTATGTAAGAAGCTTGGAGCTATCCCCCCCGTCTTCGTATACGAGTTAAACAGCGGGGGAATAGAGCAGTCGGTTGTCTGCTAATCTCGGAGGATCATGTCTGGGAGTAGAGATAAAATTTCTGTCTTTATCTTAGTCTCTGAACATCTGTTATGACCATTAAGTCATCACAGAGAAACGATGGGGTCGGTTAAGCTCAATTTGAATACACCCGCTTTCACTAGATTAAGCAAACCTCCAGTCGGTTGAATATCATTTAATCTTTTAATTTCAAATTGGCTATTTTGTCGTTCCGTGTATGTCTTTGTTGGTTTAGGAATCTTGGGCAGTTCCCACTCCAAAGGTGCATGTTTGGTTAAGACCAGACTTTATGGAGTGTTGAGCAAGCTGTTATTCCTAAAGAGCAGAAGTCATTCCGAAATGATTTATAAAAAAAACTATCAAGAGAGGTCCATTTTCTCTTGTTTTTTTTCAATTTATCTCAATTAGATTTCTCGATAAATGCTGATCTAAAAGATATCAACCTCGATACTGCACTGCCTTAAGTACTCTCTAATACATCTGGCGAATGTCAACTTTCGAAAATGGACAGTTGTCGAGTAATCACGGTGCATACACACATACAGGGATCTTTCCCGATTGTATTTGGTATAATAAGCATTAGATTATTTTCTGTATTGAAACCATTAGTTGAAATTAAATCATTAAAATCAAAGCATTCAAATCATCTTGTTTTATCTTGGTTGTTTTACTATTCTATATATGCCATAATCTGTGCCAACTTGGGAAATATTAAGATCTGCCCTCATGTAGACTACGGCTACAGCTGTCCCTGTTCAGATTACACATATTACACTACTACTTTTTAAGCTCCAGTTTGAGAGATATGTAAGATAGATTCACTAGTGGATTCAGGTCTTTCCAAAGGATATTGAATATAGCATGAACATACACTGCCTAAGCCTGAGTTTGAACTCCTGCATCGTTACCCACTGTACCTACCCGTACCTCATTTACGGATTAATATAAACAGTGATTCATTTCTTATATTTGAATCATTGAATTAACCCTTACATACATATCAACATACATATCAAAACACACCATAATTTTACTCGACTACTAACACACACACGCCCATACACATTGATACTTCGCCTCCTTACATCTCTTATTAAAGCGGAGCAGCATCCTTATTTCATTTTGAGAACACTCGCCAACAACTGGAATTTTATAGCATACTCAAAACCAGATCCTGCCTAGCTCTGTCGGTCGAGCGGAGTCGAGTTAAGACCACTAACTAGTGGACAAATCTTGCACGGCACTCATTTCTTCATTTATTCACGTGGTCGGCAGTTCGATTTGCTATTCGGTTAATCCCAGTGCCGAACGAAATATGTTTCCAAATATAATGTCTTTACAATTATCACGTACGGATGGATATAAACTATCCAATCTAGTGATACACGCGCTGACGGCTAAATGGTAGTACAAATATATACGTAAATATTCATGCCTACGACCGCAGAATAGAGAAATGGGCGATGTAAGTGCGCTTATTAACGGTGCTTTTAGCTTAGATTGTTAGGTCAGTCAATGAAGCTTCTTTTATATATATATATATATATATATATATATATATATATATATATATATATATATATATATATATATATATATATATATACATATATAGTGTCTAGTTTTTCCCCTGTTTTTTAATAATTTAACGTATTTTTTTTTTAATGGAAATTTTACATCTTCCTCCATAGTTGTTCATGAATTATCACTCTACTTCTATTTCTACTTTCGAGAGTCATCTAAATTTAGATATAAAAACAAAATATCTAAATTGTCATCACTGAAGAGGAGTGATCAAAATACTTCAAAGCCGTAATTTTGTACAGCAAACGTAAAAACATTTTACATTACAATTTTGACTGACTACTTCATACAAATTAAAACTCCAGTCCGTTCCTAACATGCACCTTCGAACCGAGTACTGCCCTACTTTACCAAATTCTGATGGAATCGTGACCAGATTACAGAACCGAATTTTCTGGACAACGGAATAATCAAAGGATAAATATTGTTTTCATTCTGTTCAAATTTGATTAGAATCGTTCATGAATTATTCAGAAAGGTTTCCATAGTTATTTAACGCATCAGCTTATTTACTTCTTTGAATCAGCTCACGGTTTTTTCCAGCAGATGTATGTCCATGAAAAAATGATAAACATCCAAACTGCTTCTTATGCTGGCTTTTTAAGAAATCTATTATTGAAAACATTCAACAACATTGTCACCCAAGATTTCTGTAAAGGTTTCTCCAGTTTTTGATTTGGTCTGGCTGGATTGTTATGTATGAGTGTTGCAGACAGGTCACATCAAGTGTATTTATGGTATTCGTGCTGTTTTTGTTTTTGTTTTTGTTTTTTTTTTTGGAGGGGGGGGCTTTCAAACATAGGACTTTTTAGTGATTCCCTTTTTTCCAATTTTCATTGATCACCCCAACATACCATGCTGTAAAAGATAGTTGATCACAAGAGGATTCCTATAGAGTGACTAATCAGGCTTGCTTTTCCTTCAAATCATCAACATCTCCACCATTTCACAATGATCATAAGCCCCCAAAATAGGAAAAGAAAAAACAAACACAAAGCAAATATGTAATCTGCTTTTTAAAAAACATTTTTCTCAGTTCGTTTGTGTATTTCAGAGTGCACTTCGGGTGAGTTTTCCAACAGAAGTCAATTGTGTCATTACTGTAGCTTCAGTTGTGTTGATTTTGAAGATGAAACTGGTATGAAAATGTAGTCAAATTTGGTATGGCCAATATCAGAATGAGGATAATTTTTGAAAATGTAGATATTCTCGGATATAACCGCCTTCTCAGTGCGCTCGTTACCACACGGAGGTCTAAATTTGTAGTTTATGGTCGTGTCTTCTAGAGTTACTGCAGATAGAGAGAGTCAGCATGTTTTCTTATCAGCAATAAACGTCAGTGTCTGCTGAATGAATATTGTTCTGGTTTCTATAGACTTCTAATAGGTCAGCATGTTTTCTTCCGTACTCTTCTACGTATCGTATTTTTTTTTAAAGCTCTCTAAACCAGAAACTCCAGTGTTTCGTAGCTGCCACCCCACTTTCAAATCCTCCCCCAAGTGCATTTGTATACTATTAGAAATTACGACCAAATCATGTTGGATACACCGTTTCTTCCTCGATCATCGACGGTCAGTACTGCCTAGGGCCGTCCGTTGACCGTGTGGGAATACAAAGTGCGATAATCAGCTGGGTGAGGGTACCCCCTGCATTTATGTGGATCCCCAAATGTACTGAGTACTTCTGCTGTTTGGACGCTTTCAGCAAGGACAGTGGAGTGGATTGTCAGCACAACACTTTCTCTATACTAAGCGCACATGAACAACAACTCAAAGTCTTGAAGCTACTTTGACCATTCTCTTAGACACCAGAGTCAAAGTTCAACATGGACCCAAGAAAAGACTAGGGTTGAGGTTCGTGAAGGTCAGCATACAAGTAATCATACGACAGAAAATGGCGATGGGCTGGGTTTTAACGAAAAGGAAAACAGAAGGAGCGAAATACTAACTGATTGGTTCCCACGGAACAGTAAACGCAGTAGGAAAAGACAAGGCACAAAATGGAGGAATGGGATAGAACTATTTACTGGTATGACATGGTAGAGTTTGGAGCGGTGTCAGTCGTAATTGGCCGGTTGAGGATGATTAAGTACATTCATCTTATTATTGTTTCCTGTTCTAAATACATATATAAAGCTAAATCAATAAATCTATACCCTGAAGCACTGACATATTGTTGTTTACAGGGTTCAACAAAGAGGGTGGAAACAACGAGTAAGTGTGGGGAGATTTTTCCGATGAAATTCTCTGAACTTTTTAGTGCCCAAGAGGATGACTGAGAAGTATACTCTAAACGAATTGGTTAACTGCGACTGTAGTGAAATAGAAACCGTCAACTAAAACTGTCCATACAGGTTTCTTCAGTTTTCAATTGAGTCCGGATGGTTGTCCTGCCCGCTGGCTATGTATGTGTCATGCGTGCGGGCCACACCCATGGCGCAAAGAGACTGAAAATTTAATTATCATAACTAAAAAAAACTGATATTGCTTTTTGGAAATAATCCCATAAATGATTTTAATGTATGTGTGTTGGAGTAATTTACAATGTAAGTGTATGCTGAATTGGTAGTTTGGTTAGTGTCAAGCAGCATTCACGCTTTTTTTTTTTTTTTTTTTGAAAATCTGGACTTTTTAACGATCC
Organism: Thysanoteuthis rhombus; assembly: GCA_963457665.1. Taxonomy (NCBI): domain Eukaryota; kingdom Metazoa; phylum Mollusca; class Cephalopoda; order Oegopsida; family Thysanoteuthidae; genus Thysanoteuthis; species Thysanoteuthis major. The sequence continues at coordinate 3,370,434 of OY735239.1, read as the reverse complement.
AACAAAAGGCAAGAAGAAATATCTAATTTATTGATTGCCCTTGTATGGTTTGCTGCCAAGAAAACTCAGTCAACTGTCGTTTTCTATTGAGCGAACAATCAGGTCTGTATTTAATTGGAAAGTCAAACTTATAAAAAGCTTTGAACTCAAAATATACATTTTTTTCAAAAACACTTAGAAAAAAAATAGATTTTGTCATTTCAGTCACTCATATCCCAATAACTGTTGATGTGATTTTTGTACATTCCTTCAGTGTTTTTTTTTCAATGTTTTACACAGACTTTGATATTGAGGAACCATATGCGATATTTTATAGTCAGGATTATATATATATATACATATATATCTACACACACACACATGTATATATATATATATATATATATATATATATATATATATATATATATACATACATACGTATATATATATATATATATATATATATATATATATATATATATATATATATATATATATATATATGTATGTATACATATATATATATATATTGTTGAGCACATGGTAGTTTCCGCGTAAGATTTGGTAAATGTTGTTATTTGAAGAAGCCTCTTTGCGAACTGGCTAAATAACGGCACTACTCTACGTGTGTGTATGTGTGTGTGTGTGTGTGTGTGTGTGTGTGTGTGTGTGTGTGCGTGTGTGTGTGTGTGTGTGCATGTATATATCCATGAAGACAGAGGGTGGGTGAGAAAATATGCTCCGTATATGATGTGTAAAAAGAAAAATCTTATTTAGATTTTAAATGAATTTCAAATGTTAAAAATATTCCCTTTTCAAGTATCACAATAAATGTAATCATATGAGCTTCATTCGTTAACTAACAACAATAAAGGGATAATCTGCTTTCCCGTGTTCCTGTACCTCAATTACTCAACTGGCCATTGTACGAAGTTGATATTTGCGAAATATTTTAGTCAGCATATAAGGCAGTGCAGTGTCGAGTCTGATGTTTCTTGGATCAGTTGTTCTCGAGAAATCTAATAAAAATGATAAATGAAACATTTGAAATTGAAGATCTTTCTTAGTACCTTATATAAATTATCTCCCCTGACTTCTGCTCTTTAGAATTATCCTAATTCAGATTTTTTTTTAAATTTCCTAATCGGGAAGACTTCAGAAAAATAACTGGAATACTTCAAAGCTATAGTTCCGTACAGAAAATTATTATACAGAATAATTATGGCACATTAAAGTCTGACCCTTTCTTAAATACGCACCTGTCGATCATAAGAGCTTCGTTTGTTAATAATCTCAAAAATTGTAGCTGCTGCGTGTTTCATATGACATCAATAAACATGTTTCCGTTCAGTGATTTAAAATGAGACATACCCACACTAGGAATCGAACTAGGCAAATTTAGCAAACAAACCCTGGCCACAATGGTGCTATCAACACTATCCGAGACAACTCTTCGTTCTTTATGCGTTTATAGGTAAGTGTTTTGTGTGTAGCGCGCGTATTTTTATCAGTATGACAGAAGCTATATGAAGAGTTTCGATTGAGAAGTCAGTTCATGTGTACCTACAGCTACTGGATACAATCAGCGGACAGAGCCAAGGAAGTTCCTAATAAGCAGCGAGGACATTATAAACATGGCCATTTTTTTTCCCAGGCCAGCTCTCTGTTTCCGTTCTAATACGTCTGTGTGTAATTTACTCTAAGCGCGTACCTGGAATTTTAAGCGTTTGACCTGTGTCTTTTTTTAAAAAAACTATTCAAGTGAAATTCATCTTCAAGTGTTTATTACAAATTATAATTCATCCGTAACTAAATTTCATTACGTTTCTGATCATTTAAATCTTATTTTATATTCTATATATTATCTATATCGTATCTTTAGCAAAAACCATATATTCCATTTTTCGTCAAATTCTACCACAAATTATGGTATTGTTCTTGTTATTCTACTGTCACGTCGACAAGAACAACAAGGACAATTCTCATTAAACGAAAGGTGTAGACCGATCTATAGAATCCTAATTCCCCTACCGTGATTCGAACTCACGAACAATTGATTGTCAGGAGGCTATCTCATTGACTGAACTAAATTGGCAATTCATAAATGCGAACAGAAATTCCCCGTATGGATACGCAAGGACTTATTTCATTTTTTTTTTTTATAAATAAGTGCATTTTTTTTGCAAAAATACATACATTTATTTATCGTACGTTCAATACAAAAGTTGCAGTCTGAATAGAAGTTGGAGTGGAGTTCGACCCCGCAGCAGCCAGGCTTGTTGATGATTTTAATCTTATTTGCTTTTCTATATCTTTTTGAAAATAATCTATTCTGAATCATGAGCATAAAAAGCATAAATTAACTCATTTGTATGTATATATTGCATTCATACTCGTTGTACGTACTGAAAATATGACAACAAAACTAGGAATGACAGAACCATTAACACAGAACCATTATTAGAATTTTTCTTCTTCACATCAAGTAAACTTAATCGAACTTGGAGTTATATTCTTTGAAACTATGTTTTCTAGTTGTATATGTTTACTACTGAAATTTCTCGTTTTAAAGATAGAAAACATAAAAAATTGAAGTATTAACTAATTCAGTCACTCACCTCTCTAGTTTCCTCTATCTTTCTAGTTTCATACACCCTGAAAACAATTTCAGTATATTTTATCAAGTCACATTTCATAGTATATATATATATATATATATATATATATATATATATATATATATATATATATGCATTCATATGTATATATATGTTTATACACACACACACACACATATCTATCTCTCTCTTTCTCTCTCTCTCTCTCTCTCTCTCTCTATATATATATATATATATATATATAGAGAGAGAGAGAGAGAGAGAGAGATGTGTGTGTATAAACATATGTATACATATGAATGCATACATTTATCATACACATTTCATAAGATTATATATATATATACATGCATAAATATACATATATATGAATGTTCATATATACATATATTCATGCATATATATGTATTATGTATACATGTATAGATATAAGTGCACATATATATATACACACAATCATATATAAATACGTAGACATGTACATATACATAAGTATAAACATATACTTCTATGTACATATACACATGATACATATATATGTGCATATATATGCATGTCTATATATATGTGTGTGTGCGTGTGTTGTATGTGTGTGTGTGATGTGTATCGAGGTAGCATTATTTCATTATCACAAGTTTGATTAAATACTAAAAAACAAGGGATATTTTGTTTAATTTGTCATTAGTATTTTTTGATAATGTACAAAAGAACACAAGTCCCAATTCAATGGATGTAAAAATGTTCGGTACCTAGCGCTTTCAATTATTTTTCTGGACATCATAGATAGATAGATTGATAGATAGATAGATAGATAGATTGATAGATAGATAGATAGATATGATAGGACTGAGACATGGAGATAGATAGACATGAATAGGCTAATACAAACCGTCTAAGGTAAGTACATAGATAGGTAGAAAGATAGATAGATAGATAGATAGATACGAATAGACATATACATAAATAGATATAGATATATATGAACAGAGAGATAAAAAGATTGCCAGATAGATATGAACAAACTGATAGATAGATAGATAGATAGATAGATAGATAGATTGATCGATCGATCGATCGATAGATAGATAGATAGATAGATAGATAGATAGATAGATAGATAGATAGATAGATAGATAGAGAGAGAGGAATAGACTTAGATAGAAGGAGTGAGGGACTAAGAGAGGAGGAGATAGATAGATGGATAAATAGATAGATAGATTGTAAGTTACATACACAAATAGCTGTCTATTGTTCCATATCTATGGAACCTAAGAAGGGGAAATATTTTTCATATCCAACCATCAAATGATAACAGCTATTGAAAACAACGTGCCCAATCTTTCCAACAAGATTCCCACATGCAGAGCAACACGTTTCACATTCACCAAAGCATCGAATAACAAGCCAGTAGTGCTCTGCATTATTTAGTCCACAGAACCAGTTCTGTGTAATGTGTACGTTCGCTTTCATATCTGCATCGGGCGTATGTATAACCAGAGCGTCTATACCAGTGATGCTAAGCCAAAACCAAGCGCTGACACGCTGATTCTTTTCAGGTGAATCAAATAAAACTTTCTTTTGATTTGATTTTAAATCCAAATTTTATGAGTGTAATTCGAAATTCCAACTTATATTTTTTAAATTCTCAGTTATACACGTATATAAAGAAAACAGGTCACTTATTTATAAGCGTTCACCAAACACTAAAATATATGTAAGTGACTCTCCGATAAAAGTATTATTCAAAAAGTTCTCATCTCGACACACCGTGCTAAAAAGGTTTACCATCACTGGCCTATGCCGGTGTGTATGTGCAGAATGAAAGTAAGGAGAGCCAGGCAGAGATTTTGAAGGACCAAGACCAGATGGGAAATTAAGACCCCATTCTAAACTGATCTTCAAGTATTTTCATGAATACACTTTAATATTGAGGGGTATATACATGTACAAATAGTATACATGATGTACTTACTTGTAAAATATCTAGATAAAAGATCAGGAAAGATTTATTAACTCTAGAGAAGGTCTTTCCAGAATCGTAGGCCCATGTCAGCTGACCAACATGCCCCCCTCTTATGCCCTGCCCTGTTAGCAATAGTGTGTCCTTTCAATCAGTTGTCGAGCGATTACGTATTAGGAGTGCTTGTTACCAGTGATTAAGACAGTTCAGATATCTTTTCAATACTCCAATCCGAATTGGTGACTGGAGTTGACTTTGTTCCTAAGCTTAACAACAGTACCAAGAACAACAACAACAACAACAACAATCCTCACCTAAATTAGGAGAGTAGACTGCTTGCCATTTATCAATCCTTTCACGTTCAACCAAACTGATAAATAAAATTAACATTTCCCAACCGTGATTTGATATCATGATTTTGAGTAAGCAGCTCTCTTACTGACTGGGCAAAACTGACAAGTTTTACATATCTATGGAAATAATGTTATTAATTGGCCTGTGTTAACTTCATTCAAATTGATAGGTATATGTTACAAATAGGCCAGAGTTCACTTCATTCTAATTAATAAATACATTTACTAAATTAACTATTACCGACTGTTAATCGAAATCACAGCCATAGATCGGCAGGTGGGCATCTTACCAACTGAGCCAAACTGATAATCATCAACGAAAATCTATATTCATTATATATACAGTATAAAATTTGTAGTAACCATCTTCATTAGAAATAGAATTTAAGTATGACCTTGTAGCAGCCCAGCTTGTAGACAATTTTCAATCTTATGAGAGATGTTTTGTATACGAGTGAATATATATTATTTTTCTCATATGTGTGCAGTAAATGAAAGAATATTCGGATGTATGACATAGAATCTAGGTTCAGAGACAACTATGTACGTGATTTGTCGGTTTGGGGGTTGTTAAAGTATACGAACACAATAAGTTCAAAGAGTATTCAATATATTCCAAAAAGTTCATTTTAACATCCCTCTAAAGCTTCAAAATGTCAGAATCCAGACCCCAGATTAAAAAAGAAATAGAAAAATTTGAAAAAATTGAAACAAGATTTAAAATTGAAAAGTCGTGTACTTTATGAAAATTTTTTTTTTTATCTTTGGTAAAAAAAGTGTCAATTTTGAGGTTATATAATGATGCTAAAATGAATTTTTGAAGTATCAGACACGTTTTCACTCTTTCTATACGTGAAAAAGAAATCGTTTGTATTGTTATGCCTCGTAGATCATGTGTGAGTGTACGTTTATTTGCATATGAGTGTGTGTGTGTGTGTATGTGTGTGTGTGTGAGTGTGTGTGAGTGTGTGTTTGTATGTAAATGTGAACGTTCTGATGTATTCTTGTATATATCTCATTGCTTTGAAGGCATGAATTCAACTTTCTTTTGTCTAGCCATGATGTAGTTACTTGCATGATACAATGAGAGACGTTTGATGAGTGCAAAGGCAATCCATTCGTCCGAAATCTGCTTTTCAAAATAGTTGCTTTATCCACTGTCAGTCATGCCAGAGATATGCTAATGATAGATGTATACATTTAGATAAAATAGGAGGTAAATATATCCAATGTAATGAATGCCAGCTACAAAAAAAGCATTTAATAAGCTAGTTTTGTGACTGTAAAGACAGAATTAGGTTTGAATTATGAAAAAGCGATACTTTCTGAGCCTCGCGTGTTCAGAAGAAATCTTGTTTCAAAACTACATTTATTTGGTAAATTAAGAAACGGCTGTCTTTTCATAAACGCACAAATTCTTGAGTATTTATTTATAATACTTATGAATATTTATTCATAATTGGTAAATATTTGGCAGATATCCAGGAAAAAAACGGATATCCCCTGCCTCTCAAAAGTTCACTTTACGCCATTTTTTCGATTTTCTTCAAAATGGTGAGAAGCAAAGATAGTGTTCAGCGTTTGTTTTGAAGCGAGTCACTCTCTCTCTCTCTCTCTCTCTCTCTCTCTCTCTCTCTCTCTCTCTCTCTCTCTCTCTCTCTCTCTCTCTCTCACACACACACACACACACACTAGTCTCTTGTACATACCAGCTCCTTAAACCTTCGATGAATTTGCCTATCATACCATCATTACTATTTTGGTGGCTTGGGAACAATCAAAAATGTTTTCCATATAAATTAAACGTTAGTACTTCTATACTCCACGACATACAACCTTACGGAATGTTTGTTTCTCCAGAGGGACCCTATACTTTCGGATTGCAGGCGTAACCTGTGGTTGGTCATCTTCAAAAACGACAGACTCTTCATGAACAATAAAACTCTTAGATACATAGCAAGTACCACAGAATAAATAGTGATAGAGAAACTCCATTGAAGACATCAATACTTCGCTTACCAAATATTTACTGTTTTTAAACATCAATCATATAAGCATCTACAGTTCAACATATTTGTTTTTTTCATTCTGCCAATATTGAAAGTAAACAGTAGTTCTGTTATCAAAACTATCCAACAATCACTCAATAACCGGACATATATCTAACTACATCTAAATACAATTAAAGATATTTCTGTCTGCGGGGCGTGCTTGTATGAACTGCGATTACCCCACAACTAGCCATTGTATGAAGTTGATATTGGCAAGCTGTACTAGGCAGTGCAGAGTTGAGTTTGATGTTTTTTGGATCATCGGTTCACGAAAAATCTTTATATTCTTCTCAAATCACAGATTATAAAACTTTTACCTAAGGTTTACATATTAGATGTCTGAATTGGTAGTAAATCTAGATTTGAATATAAAATATCTTAATTGTCAACATCGCAGAGAAATAACCTGAATACTTTGAAGTTGTAGTTTTCTGCAACAAGCAAGATTTATTTTTCAAGATGATTATTAAAGGCTGCCCCAGGGACCAAAAAAGCCCAGTCCCTTCCCAAAACACACCTTTGGAAGGGGCAGTTCCCTAGTATGCAATAATCCGTAAACATGTACAGAAAAGGCTATGGTCCGACAACAGCGAGACGCATATCCTAGTGCTTCTTAAACTAGTGCATGATTCGCCAAAAGGTGAATGAAATCATTTCGGGGCTGAATGAAACTAAAGGAGTGAATGGAGGGAGAACGAAACATAATTCATGAATGACCTAATTCACACACATTCAAATACTCCGTACATGAAGAGGTAATTTTTGGCGGTAAACATCCGCATCAAGAAAATCTTTTTCTTCCTGATGTCTTCTTCCAAATTCTTAGACGGATATAGGTCAATTTTGAAAAAAAAAAACCTAGTTTATTTTTTTGCCATTCCTATTTTTGTATGTAAATATACGTATGGATAAAATTATAATTCAAAAAGTGAGTTAATTTATGCTTATTGCTCATGATACAAAATAGATTTCGCATAAAATTATACACAGGGGAAGGATAAAATGGAAATGATCAAATATATAAGGAAATTTAGTCACGGCTGGAACAGATTTTGTAATAAAGACTCAAGGCTAACTAGCACTGAAACAGTTCAAGAGAACACACACACGCACATATACATATACATATATATATATATATATATATATATATATATATATATATATATATATATATAAATATATATATATATATACATATATATATATATATATATATATATATATATATATATATGTATATATATATATATATATATATATATATATATATATACATATATATATATATATATATATATATATATATATATATATATATATATATATATATATGGGTGGACATATGGAAGACACATTGGAGTGAATGTAGAGAATTAATTTATTCCATTTTTCAAATCATTATTTTGAAATTATTCCTCGACCGATTTCGACTGTACAGAAATTCTCTCAGGGAGAGAGCGGATGAGGGTGGGGTTAATCGTATCAACTCTAATTCGTTGTTTTTCTCTTTCCCCATCTTGTTTTCTTTAGTTAACCTCTGACGTTTCATTTATCAGTTATCTATTGGGTTGGGCCATACTTACACACACACACACACACACACACACACACATATATATATATATATATATATATATATATATATATATATATATATATATATGTATACTTTTGTATATGTACATGTTTCTGCATAGATATACTTACTCATATTTATATATACACACATATATACATATATATGTATGTATGTGTGTGTATTATTATTATTATTATTGTTATTATTATTATTATTATTATTATTATTATTATTATTATTATTATTAATATTATTATTATTATTATTATGTGTATGTAGGTTGTACACTAATTTAGTCTCCAAAACTCAGGACGGCAATAGATTTTAACATTTACTCTTTAGACTTTTTAAAAACTATTCTGTATAGGTTTTTAGGAGGAGGTATCTATTTGCAATGTAACTTAATGCTAAATTGATCCTTCAGTTTGTGTCCATCCGCTCTCACACTGTTTTGTTTTGGCTGTTGTTTTGTTTTTTTTTTGATATTCCAGAATTTTTTATTGATCACTATTCATCGAAAGTTGACATGACTAACGTATTCGTTTATGACCTTTTTTTTTGTTTTTCATCTTCCATGCATCCCCTTCAACATGTCAAACATGCCAAAATACGTTAGTCACGTGACGTTTTCCATTGAGTGACTAACCAGACCTGTCTATCATTTTCTTCATCTACCAGTCCATCAATTTTTTTCTTCTCTCTCCACTCCTTCATACGAAAGTGCAGTATAAAAATATATACAGCACATTTATACGAGGGTAGGGTTGAACTGTTGGCTCATTACTGTAGAACGAAGGTGACCAAACTCGTCCTGCATACTAACCCTAAGATTTATGATGGACTGAGCAAAATTCAGTCAACAGCTTTTGCTAAACCTTTACGTACAAACAGACACACACACACACGCACACACGCACACACACAAACATACATACATATATATATATATATATATATATATATATATATATATATATATATACATATCTTAAGCTATCACAAATCCACTGCTGATCAAGGCCCTTTTCCGAGCACCTCCCATGTCTACCGTGATTATGTTAACCTTTGCCATGTACAACCGGGAAAACCTTTCAATCTCATCCTCCCATCTTATATCAGGTCTTCTCCTACTGCATTTGCTATCTCTAGGAC